>BGPR01005579.1:55945-91769 GCA_013235015.1 Araneus ventricosus | reverse complement strand
AAACATAACCATTGATGAAAGTTTCATCTCATTATCAGATTTCTGTGAAACTGGATGAGTCGAAATCAATTTACGTCTTCATCACTTTCTGGTCGCCCTCCCCTAATTACCCTCATGACCAAATCTTCACTGTAAAATGTGTATGAGACTCGATTGTATGCCCCACGATTCTCCGCAACTGATTTCGAACCATAACTTTCGTAGAAATCGCAAATTTCTAGCATTTTTAGAAATGTTGCTTAATTTTAGCACACTAGTAGCAGATTTTGTTAGTTGGCAATCGATTTTAATAATTATAGAAAAGTGTCTTGATTAAACAGAGTGATTCCAAATTCAATATATAAATTGTTAAAGGAAGTAGGAAACACGGAAACAAGTCCTAGCCACACAGGAAAACATGGCCGGAATCGTGAACCAGATGAGTTAAGCCTAGGGTTACCATCAGCGTTTTTAGTTGAATTCCGGATACACAGTAGAGTGGGATTGAAGAGTCTTGGAAGGGGATTCAAAGCATAGCATAAAATTCTAAATGCTGCCTACGACCCAATTTCATAACACTAGCTCAGAATTTGAGAAAGTGAAAATCATTTAAGACGTCCGAATGCAAAGAATATATAATTTTCGTTAATGTTTGGGAATTCGAAATTATAGTAATGAAATGCAGTATTAAAGCAAAACTGTGTGGCGCACCGTGCGACGTAGCCAATATCCGCCTCCGGACATGGGGAATTCCTTTTGTCTAGTGGTTAGGATCTTCGGCTCGGAACCGAAAGGTCCCCGTTTCCATCCCGCCACCAAAACTGCCGAAGCTTCTAATTTTCAGTTTGAACTGGGCCTGGGCAAGGGGGCTTATCACTTTCCCATCAACAATGGATGCAAATTGTGAATTTTTTTTCTGCATTGGCAGAATGACGTCAGATTTTTTCCTATTACAACCAAATTTCTGTCTCGCCTCATTCAATGGCATAAATCCGGACACTAGCTCGGAAGAAATCCGGACGTATGGTAACCCTAGTTAGGCCCGTCATTCATGAGCACTCCAAAACCGAGTGTCCTTGTGGAAATCGGTTAGTTTTAGTGTGGTGTGCAGCGGGTGGTTGTATATACCATCATCCCAAATTTAAATTTCTCCACGCCATTTTCATTGGATGCTGGCTGTTCGGAGAATGAGGTAAGGGAGGGAGAGGTGTGAGAGGAGGGGGCATGTATGCACTCTAACAAGGCGTTCGTGGAAGGGGCATGTAAGCACTCTAGAAAGGCGTTCATGGAGGGGGATAGAGTGAAACAGACGTGGTGTGGCCGTCAATTTCCTTACTAAATGGATGGGCTGAGAAATGGAATGGCGTGGAGTGCCACCACGCCGTTTGCTTGATATGACGTTATTGTGAACCGGCCATAAAGGGAGAGGTTAGCCAGTTGTAGTAGGATTTCAAATCTAGTCATGTAAAGCTCTGACTTCCTTCGGAGAAAACTGCAACAGTTTATGAATGATGATACGATGGACATGTTGACTTCGTCACAAGAATCTCCATCACCGCAGTAAATATCCGCGAAAAGCCGGGCACTTTCGAAAGGGTTCGCCAATCCATGCGCCGACTCTGAAGCGTGTATAATTGTGAATGGTAAGAATAAACAGTTGTTGTGATACTGGACTATGCACGTACTTGACCAAGTACCAAGTGTAAAGTTTCTCCAAAAAAAAAGAGCTTTAACCTAATATTGACTTGCCAGTTCTCCATCTTCTCGTATCCTTTATCTATTCATCGTTCTATTATCATACTATCATTCAGGCCAACCTTACACTTGTGTCAATGCTTTTACTGACGACTATTTCTGTAAAAGACTGTCAAAAACAGAATGAAACCATTAACAGCACGTAATTAACAGCTTATATTATTACACAATTTGAATTTAATTACATATAAAGCAAAATAAAATCAAGAAATTTTAGGTATACAATCAATCAAATACTTAAAAGTATTCAGGAAGTTCTTTGGCACAATTCATGTAAAAATGTAAACTTATATAGCAGGCAACGCTCTTGAATTTTATTCCGCTATGGAATGGCTATTCAATACAAGAACTGTTATAAGCTTTAAAAATTCACTCGAAGTTCCAAAATCTTTATATTTTATATAAGTTAACCCTCCAGCAGTCGCACGTATGTACGAGGTACTTGCATCGTGCATAGTATTACATATTTATATCGCGTTGTTTTACAAAAATAAATGCAACTTCTATTTATGTAACCTGTAGTAGTTAGTTTCATACGAAACAAAGATTATATATATAAAAATTGTACTTAAATTTGTAATAGAACGATATAAATATTTAATACGATGCACAATATAAATATCTCCTGCATACGCTTGACTGCTGGAGGGTTAACTAGAATGTTAACCAAGTGCTCGGCATTATTGCTGCTGTCTCTGTATAAAGGTTCCAGCATCTTAATATAATCATTACAGTTAACAGTTTACATTAAAATAAAACGATCAACAGTTAGAAAACGCAAAATGATAAATGAAATCAACCGTTTTGAAATTCAAACAGATATCATCTAATTTAGTAACGTTATTAACTCGAGAACACAATCTTTTATTCCAGGTAACCCTCTCGAATGCGATTCCACTATGGAATGGCTATTTGATGCAAGGACTGCAGCTACAGTTCTTGGTACTTGCGAAGGCCCGTTAGGCAGAAGGGGTGTGGATTTAGAAGATTTCATCCAAAACAGAGGACAGTAATTACCTTTCCTATATGTAATTTTCTTTTCTCCTGAATAAAATTTCTTGTCTGACGATGGAGACTTATTTATTTCCTTTTTATTACACATTTTTTAAAAAGAAATTTAATTCGTTTCATGTTTGTAAAGATAGAATTTCGAATCGATTTTCCGCTTCCTTCCTGATGTGCTGAAGGTTTGAAATTTTGTGCATGCGTTTTTCGAAGCTAATACACTATTTTAATATTTTAAGAACTTAACTATCACTTTAACGATTTATTTAATTAGATTTCTTTCCTTTTTATTACACATTTTTTTAAAAAAATAATTCGTTTCATGTTTTAAAAACTGGAATTTCGTAATCGATTTTTCGCTTCCTTCCTGATGTGCTGGAGGTTTGAAATTTTGTGCATGTGTTTCTCGAAGCCAATATTTTATTTTAATATTTTCAGAATTTAACTATCAGCTTATCGATTATTTTAATTAGATTTTCATTCCATACAAGTGGAACCAATTTGTATGACGAATTTGAGGAAAATCTATTACAAATTTCCTTCATATTTAAAATAATGAATTATAAATTATAGACTAAAAATTAGAAAATAATTGAAAAACGTCTACTTTTTATTTCTCTAACAAAAGAGTGGTTTTAAAAATTGTTATAAATTTTATCTTTTGCAAAAATGAATTACTTCTATACTAGAGAATCTTGTCCTTTTAAGACGAGACGATTATAAGTTTTAAAAAATTTAAAGGAGATTCGAACATCTAGCATATAATTAATTCTTTTGGGGGCTTTTAATTAATATTCTCTCCAAATAAAGTTGAAATCTTTTAAAGTCAACGGCCTCAAACATTGTAGCGAGTCTGCTTCTGTGAGATCGTCCATGTAAGTTGTGCATTTTTTAAAATAATTATTTAACCACAATAATAATGTAAATATAATCGTTTTCTATTTGGTTGATCTTTGGTTTAGTTTAATACAACATTATAAAACCACTCAAGTTTGTCTAATTTGGAAAGTGCACAATTCTTTAGTCTTAGTATTATATATTTGTTTCTTCGCATTAGTAATTTGTTTTAGTTTACACAGTTGCTTTCTTTATTCACCCTAAATGTACTGATACAGAGTGATTTGATTTTAGAAATTGGGTCCATTTTATTTGTAAATAATTGTTTTGTTATATCATATAACATCTATCTAAAAAAACGTTGTAACCATTTAAAGTAAACGGCCTCAATTTTGTAGGTGATATCGATCATCTGTATTTTCATAATCACAATTGTTCAATATATATTGTAGTTTTTTCTTGCTTTTTTCGGGGGGGGGGGGGCTTTTCAATAAAATTGCTTCACGCATACCCATCCAGCTGACAGGGAGCCGTTTTGTCTCCGAGTTCGGGTGTATGAGTGGTGATGAAGTCAAATATCATAGCATGGTAACGATTCAGGCTTTATTCGGCTGCCTTTATATTATTTATAAAATTTTACACTTAACTACAGCAACGATAACATGCACACAAAAAATGTAATTAATATTGTCTTGACTATAAACGCCGTATCTATAACATTGAAAAGCATTGCCATAAATCGAGTTTAAAAACTGTTTTTTAAAAAATATTAAAATTAAAAAAATTGCACGAAAATAAAACTAGTATAATCGAAAAGCTAATTTTTGAGTATTAAATTGGTGTAAAAAGGGGTTTTGTACAATAATATGCTACGAATTTGTCAAGGAATAATATTAAAATATCGATTAATTTTTAATTAAAAATCATTTCTTAGTGAGCACCTTCTACTCAAGAAATAGCTACATGCCAAATTTGGCAATTCTAGGTCTGCCCTGTAGAGTGTTTTGAACGATTTCTACATCATGTATGTCGCATGAAGCATCACGCAATTTGCAGAAAGTGCCTAGCCTATAAATATTATCATGCCAAAAATACGCTTCAACCAGTCTTATCAAACGCAATAAAATCACACACAAATCATTTAACAAGGAAATCAATATCTGTTACTTGCACGTTATAGCGGTCACCGAGATTGAATCGCCAAGCAACCGAGATAAATCGCCAAGATGGTGATAAAACCTTGCCGCAAGAGAAAGACAGTTCGGCTATATGAGAACATTTGTTTTGGATGCGCAATGAGCATTTTATTTTATTGGACTCTTGCGCACGCGATGCCTGCGTCATCTGTAAAGGACGAATTGTGCATGCGATGCTTGCGGCATCTGAAGTGGGTATCGGACAAATCTTTTAAGCTTAAAAAACATTAGCGACTTTGCTTTCATCAAAGCGGGAACCTAGTAGCTACGCTTGTTCATTGAATGTTAGGAATCTACGTTTTCTAAAATTCCAAAATGAGCTTTCACCTCAAAACGTTCCTTCGTCAAAAAGTCAACAGAAGCGTACAGAAGCACGGCAGTCCTAAACAAATCCATTCAGAAATTATCAGAACTGTAGAACGCTGAACTTACGAGCTTGACGAAATCCGAACGTCGCCCAGTAAGCTTGGTGGTCGCTTTAACAAACAAGTACCCAATATCTACACTTTCATCACAAAAATTACAGGACAGGTTTTTTTAACCTTCCAGCAGTCGCGCGTCTGTAGGAGATACTTATATTACATTACTTATACTTATATCATTCGTATTACATATTTATATCGTGTTCTTTCACAAAAATCCATGCAACTTTTGCTTACGTAATCTATATTTATTAGCCCCATACTAAACACAGTTTATATAAATAAAAATTGCATTAAAATTTATTAGAAAAATGATATAGATATGTAATACGATGCACGGTATAAGTATCTCCTACATACGCGCGACTGCTGGAAGATTAATGTGTTACCATAGCAACATAATGGCAAGTTATATTATTCATCTATTTCCTTTTGATTATTGTATAAAACATATTACATAATACATTTATATAAAATTTATTCTTAAACTCTTCGCATCAAACAATGACATGTTTGACTCCATTATAGAATTACAGAATATTTGAGTTAATTTCAGAATAACAAACTTAAAAAGACAAAAATCACCTGGACTCGCTTAAGTATGGTGGTATATTGGCCTTGGGTGGTGGCCTTTATATTCTTATATGAATTGAAATAACAATAAATGTCACAAATAAGGATAAATCATATAGTTAGTTAAATAAATTCCTAGGCCAAGATTTAAAAAGGCTTTCCGAGCTTTGCCTTACAAAACTTCAACGAATAACACCGAAAGTGTTATCATTGGCATGACACAATTATTCTTATGTGCACCTGTGAGAATATATTCGGGTTTATATCTTGAGTCACATCTGGAAACCATCTGCGATTACTTTAATCTGAAATCCCCCACTAGGTTATTTAAATTGATTTCGATTTCTTTTTTTCATTGCAAGTTGATTAGCTTGCAAGGTAAGAGTACTTCTTATTTCTATTCATGATAGATTGACATTTTAGAGGTTGATATGAATCTTAATGATAAAGCAAAATTAATTTTATATTGTATTAATAGAAACATCTTTTTAAATTATTCTGAATATTTATAATATTGTTTACTTAGAAATTTAAATTTTTAAATGGTTAATTTATTTTAATTTTTATTAATATGAATATTAATGATAATTCACAATTACTTTTGTATGACGTAAATAGAAATATCTGTTTAATTATTCTGATTATTTACAACTTTATTTATTTTCAGATGTACACTTAGAAATGGTTAATTTCTTTTTATAGAAAAGTTTTTTATAATAAAAACTACAAAGCATTTCTTGTACAGTAGGGTGGATCGCTCTTCCACGGAGGAAAAAAATAATTATTAATTAAAACCTACCTATGCGGAAAAGATGTTCTATGGCATGGCTGTTAAGAGAAAAATAATAAAAAAAATTAAATTCAAAATTTAATACTGCAGCAAGGGGGTTGAATTTTCGAGAAAAATGGAAAAATACTGAATTTTGATTATACGATTTAAAAAAAATAATATTATTAATCAAAACCTACTTATGCGGAAAAGATGTTCTATGGTATGGAGATTAAGAGAAAAATAATTTTAAAAGATTAAATTCTAAATTTAATACTACCGAAAGGGAGTTGAATTTTCAAAAAAAAAAATGGAAAAATACTTAATTTTGATTATTGATTATACGATTTTAGATTCGAAATAATTGTTTTTTGCAATATAAATAACCAAAAGTGATGATTAATGAGTAGTAAGTACTAAGTAGTAAGTAGTATAATGTACATTGCAACATTTTATGACTCAGCTCCCCTCCCCACACCGTCAAATCAGTCCGGTTAAACAACTAGAGCAGTAGGTAATGACTTTGAGTGCTTTCAGAATTCTTCGAAGGGCTAATTCCCTTATGTGATTTCTGTCGTCAGCTAGCATTGATATCAGGACATTTTCTGGATGGTCAAAAAATCAGTTTCTTTTAATAACAGGGTCTATGACATCCTTTAAATCATTCGAGAAATAACGCGATAGAACGATTGAATTATGCAAATGCTGTGCCTCATAGATTAATTATGGTTTTGTTTTGATCTTGAACCACATAGACGCATAGACTTTTGCGATGAATGTCGTTAATGTCAATAAAGCCTCGGATGAATTTTCGTGAGCTACATTGAACCTGAGAATTCTGTTAGCGATTCTAAGCCACCTTGAGTGGAACTTTTCCAGGATTTATCTTCGACAGACTTTCTCTGCAATGTCAGCAGTTTATGACTTCACAAATTTCCGTTAAGTACAGTTGATCAGTTCTTAACTATTTCTTGTTAGTCACTTCACATAGCGTGTTTTCTATTGGCGTGGATGAAACTACAGATAGCTTCTCGCATCCGGCCAACGATTTTCTTATTTCGCTAGTCAGGCTTCTGGGCCCAGTTGTGGTTCTATCCACGTGTGCGAAAAGATGACGTAGTGGAAGCTCGTTGGCGTGTAACTGGCATACAAACCATTGTAGTGGACGATTCAGGATCAGTTCCATGTTACGTATAATTCCTCCCTTGACACCTATGTTGACAGATGTTCCATCGCAACCAACTTTGTTACATCTATGTCATTGTCAACGCATGAAAAAAAACTATATATGTTATTTCCAATAATTTGCGCTCTCCCTAAATTTACAGACACGTGGCCGATGTACTCAGAGAGGTTCTTTTACCAAGCTTCTGCGTTCTACTATTATGACTTTTCTTCTGTTGTCTTCCATTGATAGAGTCCTGTCTTTCGCCCATCGAAATATAAACCAAACTGGTCATGGTCACAATCTTTTATGACCCGAGACAATAGAGTGGTTCTTGCCATTGTCCTCCCACGCCGAATTTTATTTCTGTCAACAACGTTCAAAACATTGCTTTCTGAGATAATGCCCACATCTTGAAGCGCAGCTGACACGATGGCGGTGCCTGCTCGGTCGGAAATACCAAATCGGTCCAATGTTCTAACTGCAGCTAAAACTTTTGTCACTACAGGTGTGACTGTGGGGAAGATTCCATGAAGTACCACTTCCGACTTATGGAAAGGTGGGAGGATAACGCAGGAGACAGAAAAAAAATGAGATTGCCTACTGCTCTAGTTGTTTAACAGGACTGATTTGACGGTGTGGGGAGGGGGAGCTGAGTCATAAAATGTTGCAACGTACATTATACTACTCACTACTAATTAATCATTACTTTTGGTTATTTATATTGCAAAAAACAATTATTTCGAATCTAAAATCGTATAATCAATAATCAAAATTAAGTATTTTTCCATTTTTTTGAAAATTCAACCCCCTTTCAGTAGTATTAAATTTAGAATTTAATCTTCTAAAATTATTTTTCTCTTAATCTCCATACCATAGAACATCTTTTCCGCATAAGTAGGTTTTGATTAATAATAATATTTTTTTTAAATCGTATAATCAAAATTCAGTACTTTTCCATTTTTTTCGAAAATTCAACCCCCTTGCGGCAGTATTAAATTTTGAATTTAATTTTTTTATTATTTTTCTCTTAATCTCCATACCATAGAACAGGTTTTCCGTATAGGTAGGTTTTGGAATTTGAAAAAAAAAAAAAAAATCGATCCACCCTATTGTACAGTCGAACCTCTATTTAAGGAACCTCTATTTTGCGAACTTTTTCTTGGAACCAAGAACATTTTGCGAATTTCTTCGTAAAATAACCTCCAAATAGCGAAGTGCTTTATCTATTTAACGAACTTTTTCTTGTGATCCAATATTTTTTTTCTCCCTATTCCTCAAAATATTTCGAAACATTTCAAACTTATTCTTTCGTTTAACACATTTTATGTTGATCAATGACCTTGAAGCTGGAAAATGTCAAAGCGAAAGTACTTGAGCATCAAAGAAAAAAATTTAATTCTTCGTGAGGTGGATAAAGGCGTGAATTTTGGTATTGGCTTTAAAATTTGGTATTCCTCCAAACATCTTGTCAACCATAATAAAAAAATCGTGATAAGATACAAAATTATGATTCATCGAATTCTTGTTCAAAACGTTTAAAAGCATGTGTCTATGAAGATGTGGATGAGGCAGTTTTGAAGTCGACAGTGTGAAAAATAAAAACAATACAACAAAGAATTGCGATGAAGACGAAGATGATGAAGATGGAAATGATCATGATGCAAAAATCAACAAACCTTCGTATGATGAAATGCTAAAATTCATAAATTTTAATATAAAATTATTTTTTAATTGAAAATACAGTGTATTCCCGGACAATGTTTTGTTTTATTCTTGTTTTCCTTGCAGATTTCTTTTTGATGGGTAAAATATATAAAACAAATATATTAATTTACAAAATAAAGGTGTGATTAATTACTTTTTTAATAATATTTGTGTTTATGAATTTAAAATCTGTTTTGTGTAGTTTAAAGTATTTTAAAATGTGAATCTCTATTTAACGAATTTTCTGTATAACGAACTTTTTTTCGGGATTTAGCGACTTCGTTAAATAGAGATCCGACTGTATTTTTATCTGTTAATATGCGAGTCCATTAACTGTCGAACTTTAAAATTATGACTTATTTTCATTAACTAAGCCATCTTAAGTCATCTCAAACTCATCATAAGTTTCATTATATAAATAGTCAAGTTTCAGACTCAGTAGGAAAAACAGTTAAACAGAGGCAAATGAATAGTTTACGGTGTATACTATCTTGCATATTACAGTTTAGTAAATTAACGCCCTGTTAATTGACTAAATTAACCCTCAATTATTCTCTGAAGCAACACGAGGGGAATTTTGAAACGACCTAGTAATTTCGAAACGTGCAGATGACGAAGATCCGACATCCCGCTCTTCAAACTTCCCCATGAAATAAGAAGAAGATTTCGGCATCGAAGGGTTTAACTTGCAATTTTATCTTTATATTTTAATTTTATCTATGCTCTGGTTTCACTTCAGCATCGTACCATTTGATCACCCTAACCTTTTGAGCTAAATTTTTTACAGGCATACGATTGAAAATAAATGCATAATTCATGCAGCTGAATAGAAATTATGGCGATAAACAAAATCATATTCAAACAGTATATAAACAAAAATGACTACATGATGATGACAAGGAAGAGAAACCAAGGCAAATTTCTTCTGATCAGCTTTTCTAAAACATTATCCATTCCAAACTAAATAAATTGATAAGTACCTGAAAATTAATCTTTAATTCTATGAGCGAAATTCAGTGTACCCAATTAGTACTGAAAATTGCTGACCTTTTCCATTCGTCTATTAATTGTTATTTAATCCCCACATTGACCCCTTAACTGTGGCGCTCTCGCGTACCACATGTATAGAATTATGTATTTTTAAATTTATAAGTTGAAGTTTAGCCATAAACAGATGATAGAATTCGATAAAAAAAAATCATGTGGAACCCAGAAATATTGCAAGTTTCTATGGTTACTTAGTTGAAACAGTAGGGGAGAAGGGACACCATTCAACAGTTAGAATTTCTCTCCATTGGAAATTCTATTTGATCGACTGATAGGTGGCAAATAAAATTTGAGAAGAGAACATATTCTGGCAATAGGATTCATTCCATTTCTCAATTCACGGGCTTTGCTATAGAATAAGATCTGTTTTGTGACCTGTTAAGTGAAAACTGAAATTTCTGTTCATCACTGAATTTTTCTTACTCTATATTCATTCAGATAAGTTGGATTTATTCACCAAGTTAATTAAGATTTTTAGCATCTATTTGCACCTAGAAATTCCTTTTCACTTATAACACTTCTGTTAAACTGTTATAACAGAGTTATAACACTTTAAACTTAATGGCAGCACGTGGGGCACCTTTCAACAAACATCAGTGGACACATTTCAACACTGATAAAATGTATCCCTCATATTAAGGAAGAATTAATTTAACTAAATAAGTTTGAGACTTTGGCAAGATGGTTTGAATCTGCATAAAGAAGCATAATAAGCCAGAAGAAAAAGCAATTTCAAAGGCTACGCAAGCAGTTGAAGATAGCATGTCTCTTATAACAGCTGCAGACTTATATGGAATGCTTTATTCTACCTTAATTTATAGATTTAAAATAAAGTAAAACAGCTAGTCTTGATGATAGCATAACATTGAATATTTCATCCAACTGCTTTAATTCCAAGTATACATGCCGACAACTTTTTACAACAGATCAAGAAAGCATGCTTTGTGATTTTATTATTAAAAGTTCAAATATGAACAATGACCTACAAGCAAGTACGTCAGCTTCCATATGATTATTCAAAATACCTGGGTTCACGCACTCCAAGTATTGGAATGAAAATAGTATAGCTGGAATTCACTGGGTTAAGGATTATATGAATTGTCGGAATAATTGGGCCATTTTAGTCAAAACTGAAAGTAGCACAAAATGACTGGAACAAACAATGAAAACAAGAAAAACCAGATAAATTTTGTTAGGTCACTGTAATTTATGTTTATTTGAGTGAAATGAGTCATTTGTTGAAAGGTGCCCGATGAGTGCGGCACCTTTAAACAAATTTAGGCTTTATTTGAAAAGCATAATTTCACCTTTTACGGGGAATGTTGTGACGGGGAATTCCGATACAAAGTGAGTAGCTGTCTAAGATTCTGTTGTAACTATTGATGCCAAATATTGAAATAAAAAATATAAACTTTCTGAAAAAATGAGGTTATACTAAAAATTGTTGAAAGTTCCCCTCCCCCTCTCCGCTACTGTTACATAGTCCCAAGATAGCAGGTGTCATCTAATTAGATGACGAGGAAACAAAGCAGTTAGGTGGAATAATTTTCATTTAATTTTATAGAAGTCCGAACGGTTAACCATCACATTTATTGGTCTTTTGCTTTATTTAAACATAAGGAAACAATATTTTATTTAAAAATTTATGATCAAACCTGTTTTGTAAAAGCGATGTGTTATCAAATTGCTAAAAAGTAATACGATTTCCTTAGACGCTGCGTCCCTGAAACAATGTGCACGAAGACCTGCATCTACCTTTTGTTACTTCTGGGTTTGGCCCTTCCAGCTCTTTCAGATAAATGTCCAGACCCTAACAGATTTCCAACCACTTGTAGTTGTGAAGAGGACAACGTGGATGAGGAAGTAGACGTCGCGATCTTGTGTAGCAGTGCCACCATGAACGAACTGAAGGATGCCCTACGACTGATGGACTCTAACACCAAACTTGAAGTCCGTCTGGAGGAAATGGACCTGCAGTCCTTACCGTCCAGGATCTTTGATGGATGGTATGTGGTGAGGCTTGATATCTCTGACTGCCAGCTGGATAGTCTTGCACCACCAGGACAAGTGGCATTGGCCGGTTTGGAAGATAAACTAGAAGTAAGAGAGATAAATTTAAAAGATTTTTTTGCAACTCAATTTGATTTTTAACGTAAAATCACTCGCAAAACACGACAACTACGAGATATTGACAATTATTCGTTAAATGGTTGTCAATATCTCTTCACCCCTTTTGGCTGTTATCTATGTCATGTTTTAACATGCGGCTAATCCGATAGAAACAGTAAACAACGGTTTCGAAATGCGCAGCAATGAGTTTTGGATCTCTTGTAAAACTTTAAAGTTGTTATTTACGATAATTTACCTGTGGCATACAGATATGCATGCGATAATTTGGTTTCCCATTTAAGATTTGATACTATCCTTTGTATAATATTTCTATTCCAGGTATTGGAAATAACATCCAGTTTCAGTGAAGACAACCAGCCCACTAAAATCGATCTCGGACATCTTCGTATCTTGAGAGAGGTGGACTTGGCTTATAATATCATCACCGAGTTGAGTAATGACTGGTTTGCTAGGGGTCCAGCTTCACTGGCTGCTCTTTCCGTGTCCAACAATGGAATCCAAAAAATAGGCGATCGAGCCTTCGCCACTCTCGTCAACCTGGAACAACTATCAATAGACGGAAACAGATTCGGCCCTATCAAAAGAAGCATGCTACCAAGACCTGCCAACCAACTGGAGGATTTGGAACTTGAGTAAGTTGGGAACTAAAATAGAAAGTCTTTTGATTTCAATTACTTATGGCAATAGTAGTGAAGAAAACCATTGAGAAATTACGGGTTTATGAGATTATAGCTGGCACAAGATAAGATTCGGTGTACCCCTTAAGTAGTATGCCCGGAAATTTTCCGGGCATCGAATTACCACAATTTTAAACTTATAAACTGAAACAGACGTTATAATTCGATGCAAAAATTAAGTGTAATCCATAAACATTTCAACTATTTTTTAGGTTCACAATTAAATCAAAATGACAACGCTTTTCCAAAATAGAAGGTTCATATAATTATATAGTTGAGAAAACAAACCACTTAAGGGGTAAGTAAGGTTAAAGTCACTTTAGGGGTTGAGTAGTTTCGATTGTAGTCAGATGACAAGAACGACACCAGATGATAATAAATTTGCAAACGTATCTTCACTTTTTAAATTTTTCTTCTTGCGTTTCACAGAATAAATAGGAAATAAGTGAAATCATAAGCATTTGAAACTTTCACAGTCTTACATTATGAATTCAGATCGAAGCATTATCGTTTTAATGGTCAATAAGAAATTATTTTCTTCAGTGTCTGCAATAATATTCTTAATTAATGCTGTGGAAACAAAGACGTGTATTTGGCTTACTTGTGAGCGCTAGATTTTTTACAATACGTTGCTCTTTCCTGGAAAATGACAAAAGAATTCGTCTTTGACATTTCTTGACAATTCTAGTTCATCCAACAAAGTAATTGAGTTGTGCTCTCACGATGTTAAAGATGCTATAAATTTAACCCTCTGCACTCTGAAAAGTAATTCGATGCATAATTCACTTATTTACAAGAGCTCGTATTATTGCTTGGAACGTAAAAAATATGTTTCTGTGAGTTCATTTTTCCTGAAAAATGATTCTACAACTTTATACAACTTAGTAGGTAATTTTTTAACCATTGAAATCAAGAAACAAAATGATGCACCGTCTAAAATGGTGACCGAGAGTCACCTCTCTAGTGCAAAGGGCCTGCAGAGAATACCGAATGTCAAGAAAGTACTCAAGAATTCTTAACACGTCGATCACGGATGTAGAGTGATTTTCTTTTTCACAGGACGGCGATATTTTTTATAGTTTTTCATTTACAAGGAAGGTGTGATGTAGCACTGATGCCTTACTGGCTCAAGCGAATCAGCAGGCGTGCTTAACCCCTTCCAGTACGATTTAAACATGAAAAAATGTGCATAAAATGACCGATGTTACTACTTAACGATTACAAGAATGAAATCCGACTGACTGACAAAATTTGGCTGTGACTTGTACCTCGCAATTCTAACGGCAAACAATGCGATACTGATATTTAGACAAGTAATAAAAGGGGATACAATCGTGCCAGATTCAATACACTAAAAATGTTAAACTAGATAAGTCATTATCATATTCAAAAGTGACTTTAGTTCACATGACAACGACATGCCGTATGGCATGAAAAACCAATGACGAGTTAAACTAGTCATTTTACCTCAATGCGCTAAATATGTCATGAGACCATTAGAGGCATGGGGACTGACAACTTAATACTTATACTTTAATCAGAAATTAAATCCTTAACTTTAGCTTATGAGACAAGTATCCTAGCCTCTAAACCGACGGTTATACAGTTTTGGTACTATGCCAGCAGTTCATTGGTTTGCTTTTGGGGTCAAATAGTAATATTTTCGAAATGTATGAAACATCTCTTCTCTCTTTCAGCAACAACGCCTTTACAAGTGTACCTGACGATCTGTTCACCGACATGCCTGAATTGAAGGAACTCTCTATTCAGACGAATGGAATCGCACACCTGCAGGAGCGAGCCTTCAAACCCATCTGGTCACAGCTTGACGTTTTTGATGCTAGAGGTAAATATTCTAAACTATTCGAGGACGAAATGAATGATTTAAGCATGTTGAAGATCATCAACTCTTCTACATTGCTTTTATTTTTCTTATCATTCTTGGGAGCAGCGAGGTAATATTTATTTATTATAACCAGTAATTGCACATTGTATAACTGATGTTGGTTATTGTATGGAATATTGCATAAGCTAGAAGTTCGTTCTCGGAAAACGCAATAACTTTTAAATGATTCGAACTATTAAAACTCCACTCGAAGTTTCAAAATCATTATATTTTATCTAAATTGGGAAAGAAATCTCCATGTATTGGCAAGTTAACATGTTAATCGCTATGTGAATCAAATAGGATTCACACGGCGATCAAATACGATTCATACCTACTATCTAATCAGATGATCCCTCCTTTACTGTAGTTAAGAGATAGTAAAGAAGGCGTCATCTAATTAGTAGATAGATCGTTCTAATTTCAAACTTGAGTCAACGTGTTAATTATAATGTTAACCAAGTTCTCGGTATTATCGTTCATATAATCTGCAAAAAGCTTTCAGCCATTATATGAAATCATTGTAATTACCAGTTTACATCAAAATAAAACAATCTGTAGTTAACTACACATAAAATGATAAATAAAATAAAAGATTTTTAGATTCAGATTCAAACAGATATTAACGAATATTTACCTAATTTTGTAACATTATTAACTCGAGAACGTAATCTTCTGTTCCAGGTAACCCTCTCGAGTGTGATTCTACCATGGAATGGATGTTCAATGCCAGGACTAAAGCAACAGTTCTCGGTACTTGCGAAGGTCCTTTAGGCAAAAGGGGTTTAGAATTAGAAGATTTCATTCGAAAAAGAGGACAGTGATTATCAGCCCTACTAGAAGACAACTTTATTATTCTTTAATAAATCAAAAGTTATTTGTTTGATATGATGTAGATACATTTTTTACTTTTTTTATTTTCTTGTATACGAATTGCTGAAAGAGAAAATATTATAATTGCCAAATACTCGACCTCGATATTTTGATCAATTTCTATGTTTTAGGCCTCCTCGAGTCCTAAAAAAAATCATTTTTTGAACTGTCTGTGAATACGTTTCCCATTTGTTTTCTTAAATATATATAGGTTTTTATAACTTTAAAATGTGGGTAAGTAAGTGCAGCGTGTAGAATAGATTTTATGTGTTTATTTTAAAAGTTTTAGTTATTTTTTAATTAGTATTTTTGCTTCTCCCTTTTCTGTAAGCTTTCATGCCAGATATATATTTCCCCCCCTTTTTTTGCAAAAAAGACGCGCCATACCTACCCAACTGCGTAAAGACTCTGTCATTCTGATTCCATGTGCATGGGTATATAGCAGTGTTCTGGTGTTCTTACAGTAAATATGATAAATGAGAGAAACCAGAGCATAATGTGTAAATTTTTAAATTTTTACTTATTTTTTAATTAGTGTTTTTTTTCCTCCTTTTCTGTAGGCTTTCATGCCAGATATGTACTTTTTTCTTGTTTTTACAGAAAAAACACGCTCCATACCTACCTATCTGCTTAAAGGATCTGACATTCCCATTCCATATGTGGGACTATATAGAATGTTCTGGTGTTCTGAGAGTGAATATGATAAATGAAAAATACGAAGGCATGAAGGGTAGCATTTGATATGTGGCCTTTAAACCTAAATTATAATCTGTATAAAATTTGGGGCCAAAATCGCTAATTAGAAGAAGGCAATATTGTCTTGCCTCTCCGTCCGCGTTATGTGAACACGATAATTCAAAAACGCAACGATTTTGACAGATAAAATTTGGTATATTATCTTAACACCAGAATTCTAAATGTGTATGAAAATTTTGAGAAATCCGTCAGTGAGTTGGCTACTTGTCGGTCTCGAAAATCGGATCTGGTGTCGAAGCCAAAGTTGAGCCACTAATCGACCGTAGAGCTCAATTGCTCTAGAAGAATTGAGCTTCGAGACAGACGGAGCAATTTGCCTCACAAGGGGATATGGACTTGACTCTTTAATCCCGAGGCGTCTTTTTCCATCTAGCTCCTTTAAAGTCGGGAAGGTTTGGGAGGAAACAACATGAATTGGACTCTTCCAACATGGGTGTCCATTTTACCCACCATCGCACCTCCTGCTATAACCTTCCCTTAAGGTGCAGTGAAATTAGCTGTGGTTGGCAAGGACAATTGGGCCCCTCCTACCACGCTTATCTCCTAAGCGACCTCAGAGCAACACCTCACCTCAAACCGACCTTCGTCGCTCTTACGGGGAAATTTTTAAACCGCCCCGGACCGCCTCGCTCGGTATGAGAGGGTTAAAGAACTTTTCAAAAGCTTTATCAAAACTGGAATATGAAGTCTGTATACTTTTTAAGGATTAAAAGGAGTCGCTTTATATTCTTTTTAACTTTGGAATTTTTTCAGGATTAAGAGGACTCCCTTTATCAGTTTTTGGAATGGATTAAAAGGAGTCGCTCTGTATGTTTTGGGGAGGGATTTTTGCCGGTATAAAAGAAACCACTTTATCAGATTTTTTTTGACGGGGGTTTTAGAAGGATTAAAAGGAGACACTTTCTGATTTTTTTTCCATCTTGGAATGCTTTCTTATTTTAAAGAATCAATCATGCGTGTCTTTATGTTCCCTCTGATTCATGAGGATGGAGTGTTTCTTATTATTTTGAGTTATTTATAGATTCATTTGTCTACCGTGCAGTTCTTTGTTCTAAAATTTGTTTCTCAATCCGAGTATGAAATGAATTTAAATTAATTTCAGTTGAATAAAGAATAAAATAATAGTCTGATTATTTGAAGATTAGAATTTTGACATATTCAGGTAATGCATGAAATAATTGCATTTAAAAGTATCGTAGCTAAATTAAAATAAAATACATTTAAAAGTCAAGTGATGCTTTCTTTGAGTAATAAATGATAGATGTTTAATCTTATTGTTAAATTTTAATGTAATGATGTGGTGCTAAAGGATGAAATACAAATAAAATACAATTTCCATTCTACTTAATTAAACACCTACTTTTTTAGACACCTAAAAAATATATTAACCTAAAGTGAAAGTATAGCTGAAACAAAAGTAGTACATTGCATTGTTATATAAATATAGAGATTAAAGAAAAACAAAAAAATTTAATGGAAATTTTTTATTAACAAATTTTTAAATATTATTTACTACCAACTTAAGAATATCGAAGTAAATTATACTGATGCGCACAACCAAACACATATAGAAAAGAAATAGAACATACACATTAATACAAAACGCTGCAGGTTTTCAAATGCGAAGAAAATTAAGAAAAAAATGAGTATACTCTGTTGAAACTACATTATGTATTTGCAAAAAGTGGGCAAAAACATCATTCTGGAAAGATTGTTAACAATGCGCGTTTGGTTCCGATAAAACTTGGTGTGACAATTTGATGATTGGTGATATTGCAGATTTTTCTGCCCCTCAGTTAAAATTTGGCTACGTGAGCACTATTTCGAAAATACACTGAACTCCTTCTCACATTCACAAATTTGATGATTGGTGAAAAAAAAGCAAAATTAACCGCCACTCAATTCAAACTTTAAAAAACTGATATCCTTTTATCAGAGTTCGCTGTCACATTCAACCACATTTCTCTCCTTCCATTCAACTGGCATAGCGTCTTTCTGTAAAGCACAAGACAAAAAAAAATCGTTTTTTTACAGCACTGTCAGCCACTCGTTCAATTTTCGAAAACAGTGATCTTTTAAACCTGAACTTGCAAGTCATTCTTATTCGGCATTCGCTGTCATATTCAATACTGCAGAGACCAAACACCAGATCATCGTTTAGCAACACGCTCTAGCATTGCGACGTTTTCTTCGGAATAAAATTTTAATGCAGATTCTACATCTTACAGAACATTCAGATTAATTCTTTGTGCCGTTCAACACACCTGAGAGGAAGAGAACCGAAGGAAAAATCCAACGGTTTCGACTCCCAGGATGCGACCGTTAAGTTCCGTATTTTAAAGCCATCTATCTCAGACAAAGGAATACTTCCAGCCAGGTGACGCTGAAAGCCAGTTCACACACAAAAACATCCGCCGTTCAAAATGGCGAGCAAATAGTTCCGTTAAATAAAGTAATTTATAATTTAATAAATCTTGAAACATTAAAATATATTACATTAAAAGTTAAATCAATTAAAAATTAAGTTGATTACTAGGAAAATAAATATCAAAAATTAAGATATTTAATAAAACTGTAAAAATTACCGTTGATAATTCAAAAGTTGCCAAAGATGCCACAAGATAGGAAAGAAACAATGGTGGCGAAAATTTAAATAATTTAAAGTTATTGGTAAAGCCGAAAAATGATGTAGTTGCATTTATGCAATCTAACACTTATAACATCCTGTCAGTTATTACATAAAGTAAGGATATTTTGATTAGCATTTATTTTAATTTTCATTGTATCAACCCTTAAAAGCCCGATTTTTAAAAAATTGATTTAAAAATGTTTTTTGACTTTCATGTTTTGAATAAAACATGGGAAAAATAATTTTAAAAATCCTATTTTGTTTCAAGTATGGCTTATGGTACAAAAAAACCAGTTTGTTACCAACTAACAACACTGGGGTTTTTTTCAGAAAAAAATTTCCTTGATAAAATTCTATAAAGTCAAACGCAGATGAATTTTAATAAATATAATACGGATAAGGATTTTCCTAATCCGTATATGGTATTCTCAAGCGTACAAACAAAGCTAAAAAGATGCAGCCTCAAGTGAAAAACATCAATTTACTTTTTTATCAGCACTCAGGCTGCCATTTATATGTTGTAAACTGATTTACCAAAATTTTCAGTGTGTATCCTATTGGCAACAACAGGCATTAGAGCTTCAGTCTTATTCTCATGATTTTAGAAGATGAAATTGGGTATTTTGCTTAAAGGCAACACTGGGCCTTTAAGGGTTAAATGCTTGATTTTACAAAAATTATATACACTTTTCGTAAAGTAACTGATTGTTAACCAATGGAACAAAATAAGAGCAAACTGGAATCTTGTCTTAGCTAAAATGCTACAAAATACAGAGAAAAAAATTTTAATTATGATTTTTAGCATTATTATTACTACCTTGTTATTAAAAATTATGTTCAAAAGCAAATTTGTCACCATTATTATGAGAGTAGGAGTAATTTCCCCTTTCTACCGTGCCTTTTTTCACGGTGAGCGTTTCTGTTTTCATTATATGCAATCTGTTTGAAAGAATCTTCTATACTTATAAAAGGCAATGTTTGTGTGTGTGTGTGTCTGCGATGTCCAGACGAATCTATCGCACTTACAGCCATGAAATTTGGTACACAGGTAGTCGTAATGGTGACTGAATGCACCTCGAAGCCGAAATTTTAAAATTTAATCTAGAAATTTTTTTATTTAATGTTTTGTGTTGTTTTGGGTACTTTTTGGCACGTTTACGGCCGTAGTATCTTTCCTAATGACCATTGAAAAACAATCCATGCACCATCGGATAGAACGAACAATTTTCGTTCTAATGAAGTTTGTTTTAAACGTCTAACGTAATTTACTGAATTTTGAGAATTTTTAAAAAATAGTCAGTTTTGCCATCGAAGTTTTATTTTCGTTTTTAAATTTGCTGCATCCAACGTTCTAATAACACTATTATTTTCAATTTTTTTCAGCTTATAGCTGCAAAGGTTCTGTCGGATTTCAAACAAGAATGGTTAAAATATCTTTTCCCGTTTTTTTTAATTAATTTTTTCCTCGTCTGTTGAAAGATATTTTTCCTCTAGTGAGTTTCCTCACGCGGCACTTCTTCGGAATGTTGCTGGAAATTTTGATTGGCTGACGGTGTAGAGCGCAGGATACGTCATAACCTTCAACTGAATGAATGACTTCGATTACTATTTTCGGATTCGATTTTATATTTTGCTTGCTGTATAATAATCATTTTCACGTTCCAATTTTGTAATATTGTTTTGGATTAACGTATTCTGTACTGTAGCGCGAAAAAGAATAAGCAGGAAAATCAATAATGTGTATCTTTTGTTTTGATTTTGTTTTCAAAGCTTTTTCATGTCTTTGTGGGCGTTTTTTTTTTTTTTTTTTTCATTTTGTTGAAGTTCTAATTCGAAGGACAACGCCATGCTTTCGGCAGAGTCTTACTGTGTTTAAGTCTCGCATATTTTACTATAATAATCATTTTCGCGTTGCAATTTTTTAATATTGTTTCGGATTAGCGTGCTTTGTATTGTTTTTCTACAGTTGAAATGTCATTATCGCGAAGAAAAATAAGCGGAAAAAACAATAATGTGCATCTTTTGTTTTGTTTTCAGAACTTTTTTATGTCATTGTGGGAGTTTTTTTTTTTTTTTTTCATTTTGTTGAATTCCTGATTACACGGGCAACGCCGTGCGCGTACTGCTAGTGTTATATAAAATACAATCTTTTGTAAATCACAAAAATTTAACGAAATGAATTTAATAAAAACTATTTTTAATTTATAAATAATTTATTTTGATTATTTTCTATTTTTTAATTTCTAATTCATTTTTATAAATATTATAATATCGTAAATTCAGTTTTTTCAAATTTATTACCCAGTGTTCCCATTGATACTGAATCAAAATTTAATTATGTTAATAAATTAACTGATAGTTAAGTTCTGAAAATATTAAAATAGTGTACTTTCATCGAGAATATTCAATTTTATGACTCTAGATTATCAGGAAGTGAGTGAAAAATCATTAAAAAAATTTCCAAGTTTAAAAACATGAAATAAGTGAAGTTAAAATAAAAGTATATAAGATAGTTTTCGCTAAAAACAATTTTATTAGTACATTACCTATTATTAATTCCACATTTTAATCAGGATATTATTTTTTTCTAAAACCCTCTATCACTTGGCGCTACTAGTAAATAATCGAAATTTAATTTAATTAATGATTAACTGAGAACTAAGTTCTGAAAATATTAAAAGAGTGTGTTGTCATCAAAAACACACAAGTGTTCAAGATTTCAAAACTCTAGCACACCAGCGAGCTAATGAACGAAAAATAATTTCTTGACACACTCATCACATCATCGTCTGTACTATTTTCTTGAGTGAGCTTTCATATCATCCGAATGACAGCTTATGCTCATCGTTTCTTTGATGCTTCTCTAAGACTTATTCCATGATACATATTTCCAAAATTTATTCTTAAAATAACTTTTTAAGCTCTGTCCAACAAGAAGGGAATTAACGGTATCGGATGTGTTATCATTGGAATGATTCTTCTGTACACCCATGAGAATATATTGGGTTTATATCTTGAGTCACATCTGGAAACCATCTGCGATTATTTTAATCTGAAATTTCCCACGAGGCTATTTAAAATATATATATAATTTCGACTTCTCTTTTTACTACAGATCGACAAAGTTTGCACGGTAAGAGGACTTCTTACTTTTCTTTAAATTTGACTTCTTTTGGTGGATAAATATGGATGTTAATGATAAAGCAAAAAAGGAATTGTACACTATGATGATAACTGGAATATTTTGTTCGTCAGCATTTTCTAAGAGATTCTTTTTATTCAGGAGATTTATAATTGAGTTATTTAAAGATTTTCAGATCAAAATAATTATAACAGCTGAATTAAAAAATTATTTAATTTTTATAATAATATCACCCTTCTATTGACTACATGCATGCACAAAATTGTTCCAAGCTGATTATTATGATTCTTATCAAAGGAAGCTTAATTCCTTCAAGTGATCTTATTGCAATTTTGGCTTTATTTCAGAATTTTCGTTTCAAAATCGTTTTTATTAGGTATTCAGAGATGTATCAGTTGGTTTTTACTGTGCACAAAAAAGCATGCTTAATTTATTTGTTAAGTTAAATAATGGACATACAGTTTACCAATTATTTCGCTATTCAAAGTGATATAATAACATATTAGCTTCTTTGAAGAGCAAATTATATGAAATTAAATTGATAAAATTATTTGAAGATGCATAAAGATATCACATTCTTGTGTTCTTAAAATGTTGAAGATGGTATTTTAATAACATTCTCTAAATTTAATTCTCACTTTTGTTAGCTATGTTTTATATAACCTTTTAAAGCCCGTTTTTAAAAAAAGTGATTTTAAAATGTTTTCTAACTTTCATTTCTTGAATAAAATATGGGAAAAATACTTTAAAAAATCCTATTTTGTTTCAAATACGGTTTATGGCTAAAAATAAACAGTTTGTTACCAACTGTCAATACTGGGCTTTATTTCAGAAAAAAAATTTCCTTCATAAAATTCTATAAAATCAAACACAGATGAATTTTAATAAATAATAATACAGGCAAAGGAATTTCCTTCAACATTGTAGAATAAAATTTGGTATTCGCAAGCGTACAAGCGAGGCTGATGCAGTCTCAAGTGAAAAACATCAATTTATTTTCATTTTTTTTATCACCACTCATGCTGCCATCTATATGTTGTAAACTGATTTAATAAAAATTTCAGTATGTATCCCATTGTCAACAACAGGAATTAGAGCTTCAGGCTTATTCTCAAGATTTTAGAAGACAAAATTTCGTGTTTGGCTTAAAGGCAACATTGGGATTTAAGGGTTAAATCGAAAATAGTATTCTCAAGCAGATAAGCGAAAAGATTTTTGAGCGGAAGCAAAGGGGAATTTATCGCATCTAGCAAGGGTATGGTAGTTTGCGATTTATCTATTCTGTAATCATTATACTACTCTGTGTAAATATTGTATTAAAGAGATTGATAATTAAATTACATATTAATACGAAATACTTGTTTTATGATTTTATCTCGACGCTTTCGCGAAAATTCTACGGCGCGTACCCGAACTGCGCCTTTCTTATGTTTTTTTTTTTTCAAGCTTGGAAATTTCAGTTCTTCAAATTTTCAGGACGACTCAACTACTTTTTTGTAAATAGCTAAAATAAAGTATATTTTTGATATTAAAACCGGCTATTGCTTTAGTCTGATGTTGCAGTGCATTAAACATTCAACTGAGGGAGCACCTCACTTTCCCACTTAAGGGAGCACCACCTATCAAATATGGGGGTGAGAAATTGCCGTGCAAGTATACAGGGTCTCGCTTCCTGTTGGAATGCAGTAATGATGTGGGATCGAGTTACCTCCTAACGATGAAGGGTCGTACCTCTGTCTGAGAGATCGTAGCATATGCTGCCCGTAATAGGGGCTATAATGTGGGGCAACAGTACCCCAATTTTTCGTCGTGGCGGTCCAGTCATTCAGATTTATCCGCAGGTCAAGGCTGAGGGGAGAAACTCCTTTGTGGTAACCACTCAACTAATTGCATCACACTCGCATGAAATTATCATAATTTTAAGCTTGTAAGCATAAGTCATTTATAGTCGTTGTAATTTTATGCAAAAGGGAATTCACACATAAACATCTCAAGTGTTTTATGGATCAAAACCGCCGTGCATTGCAAGTAGAGATCATCTAATTATATCGTAGTGAAAATAATTTATTCCCTCGTCAAAAAAGGCACGCTGTATATGATATTATCTACTCGTAATAATAAAACTGATAGATATTAGAGAACTCTCAATTGTCAGAAGGTTTCGTGAATTTTTGAATATCAGGTTTAAGGTGAAACAAGGAATAAGAAATTCGTGAAACCTCCAAACAAAAAATTTCATATTATAGACAGAGAAGAGTAGTAGCATGAAGTTTTATTTTGTTTATCAATGAATTGTGTTTTCGAATTAATTGTACGTATCTTTGCTGTAATCCATCAAGCTTTACATAAATTCTATATCATTCTCAACATTTTGTATCGTGTATACCTAAATCGCCTTCTGTTTAAAAGTTTTTGGAATTAAGATCGAATTGTGTTGAGGTAAGGGCAATTAATAGAGCTTTTTTTAAATTTTTAAAATGGTAATAATAATTATTTATATCAAAATTCATAGCAAAAGTCTTTTGATAATAAATTTAATTAAAAAGAAATTGTTAAATCGTGCTTTTAATCTTCTAAATTTTTTACCTCAACTATTTTGCACTTTTTAATCTTGAGATCATTTTTTACCTCAAGCTTAGTACCAGATGGCGCCACGGGAATGGAATCAAATCAAATTTTATCAATGATTAACTGATAATTAATTTCTGAAAATATTAAGAATAGTATAACATAAGCAAGGACACACAAGTGCACCAAATTTTAAAATTCTGGTGTGTTAAAAATCTATTGCGAAATTCCATCATTACAAAGATGAAATAAGTGAAGTTAAATAAAAGCGTTTAGAGACAGAACGGGAAAAAAGGAAAGCAACACAAAGTTTTTTTTTTAGAAAAAAACATATTTTCAAATTTTAATAACAATAAAAAATTGCGTTTTCAGAGAATTAGACCGATAAATTTTTGTATAGAATATGCAATGATGAGATTTAAAAATAAACCCAAATATCTGAGAAATATCCAAAACTGTTTTACTATTCAAAAATTTCTAATTTGAACTCGTAATTTTTAGATAGGTATCGGGATTTAACACATCCCTTGAGATTTGCAACAAAAAAATTTTTCTTGACCGAATTTTCCATGTCATTAGAAAAGTTAAATATACACCTATATGCAGATAAATTAATCTTCAGTTCTGATCAAATCTGATGAAGTGCACTCGAATAGCATTCCAAAGGAATTATTTCCATCGCTCCTCTAATTCAAGAATAAGCTGTTATTTAATCTCTGATAACTCATCTATATCATTTTTTAGATTTTTTATTTATTAAAGCAATAGATCTTCGGAAGGAAAAAAACATTGTTTAAATTGAAAAATTCATGATCATATCTATCACGAGATAGATCAGTAAACTTTACAATTTTTTTAGACATAGCATTCCTGCCATAATGAATCCGAAGATCTGCACATTCCTTCTGTTACTTTTGGGCTTGGCCCTGCCAGTTCTATCAGACAAGTGCCCAGACCATGGCAGGCTACCAACCACTTGTGAATGCGAAGACGAATTTGTGGATGACGAAGTAGACGTTGAGCTCTCATGTAGTGGTTCCGCCATATGGGAGTTGAAGGATGCCTTGCGTCTGATGGACAAGAGCAGTCGGCTTGAAGTCCAGCTGGACGACATGAAGCTGGGGGACCTGCCTTCCAGAATCTTCGATGGGTTGAATGTGGTTAGACTGGACATCTCTCACTGCGAGTTGGATGGTCTTGCACCACCAGGTGAAACTGCACTGCAAGGGTTGGAAGAAACATTAGAAGTAAGAAAGATTGCCATTTAAATTAAACATTTTAATATGTTTTAGTTAATTTTTCGAAAATCGTCCTATGATGCAAAGTGAAACAATTCGATATACTTAAGCTGCACCTTCAGTTTGGGTAATCTCAGTGTTAACAAAATTGCTAAGGAATGTTAAACTATGATTCCAAACTCTCGCCATCCTTTTGCGTGGTTGTCGCAAGAGATTTCGTCGATTGACGCAACAAAAACTCTGTCGTTGTAAGAGGATCAGGTAGATACAGCCTTTACATAACTAATGTAGAAATTGACATTTTGGTTTTCTTTTCCAATAATCTTTATAGTAGTGTTTGCATGACTTCTTGAGAAATGAAAATACTATAAACAATAGTGGAAAAAATATTGAAACTTAATAAATGGTTTTCACGGCATGCTAAGACAAGAACTAGCAAATTATCAACGTTATCTTGCTACCTGTGCTCTGGCTCTAAATCAGAACGATGAAAATCCCTTTTTTATTTAGAACAAATGTTTGGACTGATGAATGCAGTTTCATACATGATGCATGCATCAGGTCTCAAAAATTAGCACTTTTGATGCAACACAAATCCGTTCTTCGAACGCGATATTCTCTTTTAAAATCAGTTTTCTAACAATGTTTGGTAGGGCATTCTCCGAAACTATTTGCTTGGTCTTATACTGATTAAGAAGATTCTGAACTGATTAGAAGATTCTTAACTAGATTCTGAATGTAGTTAATTCTGATTTTATGGATGAAATCCTTTTACATTAGTTCCACATGTATTATTTGAAATGAATGAAGCTCCAGCTTATCACAACGCAGTAGTGAAAAATTGGACAGATGAATGAGGTTGATTCTGATTTTATGGAGCGGAATGGAGCGTTTAGATTTAAATATTGATTTTTCGGGAAATTGGCTTGTAGAAATTTTGTCTGCCGGGATCTTGGCTGTTGTTATTACGACCCATACTCAGAACTTTCTTTCGCTATTAGAAGCCGGAGTGGTCTAGTGGTATGGTCTAGGCTTTGGGGTCGGAGGGTTCCAGACTCGTAACCCGATACCATTGAAGATCCGTCGTGTATTGGGCCTGTTGCACGTTAAATCGTACATAGAACGAAACGTCCTCCCGTTTGTGTGGTGAGGAAGTTTGGAGAAGGGGTGCCAGCTGAGGTGTCGTCCTCGTCATCTGACCGAGGTTCAAAATTACTAATTCCGTCCGAAATAGCCTTCGTGTTGCTTCAAAACCGGACTTTAATATAACTAAACTAAACTTGTTTCGATATTAAAACTGAATACCGATTTTTTTTACTCCATTCCAGGTACTAGTTATAACTGCCAGTTTTACTGAAGATGAAAGGCCAACTGCAATCGACTCTCTCGCTCACCTTACTCGCCTAAGAGAGCTGGACTTGTCGTTCAACGCCATCACCGAAGTGAATGATCAATGGTTTTCTTCTCCTCCAACTGCATTGTCTCATCTCACCTTGTCCAACAACGGAATCGAAAAATTAGGCGACAGGGCCTTTGAAAAACTCGTCAACCTACAATATTTGGGATTACACGGAAACAGATTCGGCCCCATCAAAAGAAGCATGTTGCCAAGAGCTGTCAATCGACTAGAGAAACTGGAGCTTGAGTAAGTTTAGTACAAAATACACACTAGAGTCAAATGCCCCGATTTTAAAGTTATTTAAAAGAGAGTTATTTTAAAAGATCTATACTTTCACAGATAATATGTTCAAGTTTTGAATGTAAGCATTACGGATGTTCAATATGTGCTCAATTTGTTACACGGCATACATCAAGTCTAAAATGTAATTATCTCCAAACCTTTTGTTGCGTAACTCTATCGAGGCTGGGAATAGCAACTGTGAAAATAGATAACTGTGATAACTGGAAATCAATGGTGGTCTTTGGACTTGGAGTCCCACACACGGTTTTATCTAAAAACCTCTACATGAAGAAACCACATGGGGAGATATTTGGGTATCGTGATAGCCAAGGTATGGGTTCTCTCATATAAGTCAGCTACGCGAACCATCAACTAATGTGGTTACATGTTATTGAGGTAATTCATGCTTCCATGAGCAAAGACCATCACTGCTTAATTTAGTCGTCTCGTTTTTTGTTTCAGTGTATGGAGTATTTTCTTTATTCCTCTCTGTTGTTATTGGATCGGCACCATTCGCGTCCTGTTTCTTCTTACCCATCATGCCAGGGCTCACCCGGGCCCCTTTCTTTTCGTTTAGTTCTTTTTCCAGCCAGATCGCATCCCTTAGGTTCTAGTATTTTTCTTCCTAAGAACCCTTGCTTAGCGAATTTTCATCATGAACGGTCATTTGACTCCAGTCACAACAGCCTCCATTTCCTTGGGCAAGTCCAACCTACGGAAAAAATGTTTAAGCGTCTCAGAGCAATATTAAATAACACAAAGAATGGCAAACCGTACCTCACTATCGGCCAGAGGAAAACGGCTAATCTCTTGCTAGATAGTATAAAACTCAAGTTCCTGGAGATTAAAGAACAGAGCCCTCTCAAACAAACCAGGAAATTCCGCATCCGATCACACACGACAAAAAGTTCTGACGACTCCCAATCAAACATGCAGCAGGAACAACTGAGCTATGCAAAAGTAGCACAGAAAGCAGCAGGCGGTGGTCAACAGCCCAAGCACACAGTCCTGCTAATCCCCAAGGAACATGCAGATAAGAAAGAAATAGCCAGTAAAGTCAAGGCCTCTTTTAATCCCAGCACAATAGGAGCCAAAGTCTCGGGATTCCGACAAATCAGCAGCGGATTGGCCATAGACTGCCCTGACGATGAAAGCAGGGAAAAAATTGTAGAAAAAGTCAAGGTAATCGAATCCCTTAGCGGTTTGGAAATCAAAAAGCCAGAAAAGCGCTTCTCACGCTGCATAATTTACGACATCCCAAAAGCAACGGAAGAAGACGTGTTCCACTCTCTTTCCCAGGAAACCGGCTTTGAGAGCAGTGTCTTCAAAACATCGTTTAAAATTAAAGGCAGAGGAGAATTAGAACACCATGTCATCGCCTCACCCCCCCGAAGCCTTCAGGGCACTTAAAGAGCTGAATAAACTCACCATTGGATGGACGAGGCACTCCATCAAGGAGCACTTCAGTGTGAAGCGCTGCTTCAAGTGCCAGAAATACGGGGACCAGCAAAAGGAATGCAAGTCCCTGAGATTCCTATGTGCCTTTTGCGCCTTTCCTCACCACACGGGATCCTGCTGGAGTCGCCATGCTTGCTGCGCAAATTGCCACGACGAGAATAAAGACGGGGCACAACCTACAGAGCAGATGACCCATCGTACGAAAACAATTGCCCGATTTACAAAAGAGAGGTGGCCAAATACAAGAGCACAATCAGTTATGCCTAAACTCCATCAGCAGCCTTTTTTAAAACTCTTTTTCAGCCATTTCTACTATTATAATCATGAACCCATTAGAAAACTCTCAAATTTTCCCCCACTGCACCATTTCACATTCAAAGCCAGCCCTTCGCATCCTGCAAATAAATCTGCACAAATGCGAGCCAGCGATGAGCCAACTAAGGCAAGTGGTGCCACAGCACAAAATCGACATAATCCTGGCTCAAGAGCCTTATATGAAAAAGGACGAGGTCAAGGGCAGACAACAAAAGTGGAAGAGCTGGACCTCTTAAGAATGGAAAAGCCTCCATCATTCTCCCCAGCACCCTTAAAACCACCTCTCTCTCTTCACTCGACAACATCGTTACAATAAAGATAATTCTTAATGGGGAGCCATGCACGATCATCTTTGCGTACTCCTCCCCACTCGAAGATATAGAACCCACCCTGATGGAAATCCAAGACATGGTGGAAGCACTTAATGACGAGGACTACATCATCGGTGCAGATATGAATGACCACCATACCAGCTGGGGGTACAACGACACCAGTCCTAGAGGAAGAGCAATTGAAAACCTGCTGAACGCCAAACAAATGATTCTCCTTAATCCAATCGATGCCGCCCCTACCTTCTTCCATACCAATGGTACAGTAAGGAGACCTGACCTTTCTATAGTTTCAAACAATGAAATAGCCACCAGAGCGTCATGGAAAGTACTTGAGGAGGAATCCCTAAGTGATCACCAGTATATCAAGCTAGAAATACACTTAGAAAGGAAAACCATGACGTTCATCAGATTCAAATCCAAATATGGCGGCCACTCAAAATTCCACAGGAACCTGCGCCAATACGCCCACCAAGCCCTTGAAGACCTACGCAACTGCAACAATAAGGAAGACCTAGACAAAGCAATCAATAGCATCCACCTAAAACTAGTAGAAATTTGTAAACGCTCACACCGCCTAAAGAAGGGAATCAACAAACCCCCAACCTGGTGGACTCAAGATCTAATCATCATGAAGAAGAGAGTGGGTGCCTTCAGGAGGAGGGCGCAGAGAGCGCCAACAGAGCTACGGCAAGCGGCATGCATTATTTACTCGAGAGAAAGAGCACAGTACAGAAGACACCTAGTCGAAACCAGACGAAGGTCGTGGAGGAAATTATGCATGGAAGCCTCCAATCCCTTTGGCAAACAATATAAAGCAATTTTCTGTGCAGGTCGACCTCCCTCGGACCTATTTCAACAGAGCACTCCAGAAGGCACGGAACTTAGCTTCGCCCAAAGCATACTGGAAACCCTCTACCCTCATACAACTCAAGCTCCATTCATAGGCAGTACTGCCTCATCACAACCTAATGATAGCCCCTTCTCCAGCAGAGAATTACGTAAAGTTATAAGAGAGCTCAACAAGACTAAGGCACCAGGCTATGACGGACTGGACAACATCAGACTCCAGCAAATCCACTCCGGCAGTCCTGAGTTACTACTGGAAATGTTTAATAAGTGCCTAAGCCTTGGCCTCTTCCCAGCGTCTTTTAAAACGGGAGTCATCAATCTCTTCTATAAAGAAGGAAAGGATCAAAACGGCCCCAAGTCCTATCGCCCGATCTCTCTCCTCCCATCTATGGGGAAACTACTGGAGAAGCTCATGTCTCAAAGCCTCACATACTTCCTCAAAAAGACCAGACATGTCAGTCCAAAGCAATTTGGCTTCAAAGAGGGAGTTTCAATTGACCATGCTCTTGACTCCCTTCTTACCACAATAAACCGTCAATAAAGAAATAAAATGCATGTCGCCGTAGTCTCTATCGATATTAAAGGGGCCTTCGATAACTTTAAATATAGCTCAATAGTCGAAAAACTCTCAAATAGCCAATGCCCACAGAATTTCCAATCACTGTTTAGAAACCTACTCAAGGACAGAAATGTAATAATCCCAACCAAGGAAGTTGTGGCACAACAACCACAGACAAGGGGTTGTCCGCAAGGGTCCTGCAATGGTGCTGCGCTGTGGAACATAGTGGCAGAAGAGGCCCTCGCACAACAGTATCCAGCCAACACAGCAATCCAAGTCTTTGCGGATGACTTCCTAATAATTTCAGCAGCTGAAAGTGAAAGAAAGCTAGGCACAGCAGTATCGGAGGCCCTAAAAATATTCAAAACATGGTCAGCTCGTCATGGCTTAGAAATCTCCAAGGAAAAAACACAGTTCCTGCTGCTTAGCAACCTACGAAGAGGTCCCTCCATTTACTGGGGAAGCCAACGAGTCAAGCGCACCAAAACCCTCAAATACCTTGGAGCGCACTTAGACAACAAGCTTAACTGGGCACACCACCTGGTCCAGCAAGGTGCGAAAGCTCTGCAACAACATCGCCAACTGGTAAAGCTAGCGGGGTGCACCTGGGGTATTTCCCCTAAGCTCCGAACGCAACTGTACAGAGCAGTCACAAACAGGACTGTTGCGCATGGAGTGTCAGCATGGGGCAGATACATCACCTACCGCATGATTACAAAGCTAAGTCAAATACAGCGTCCGTTCCTACTTAACATCACGGGAGCATATAGAACATCGCCCACAGCAGCTCTCCAGACCATTAGAGGAATAATGCCTCTAGACATCAAACTAGATGAAGAGGCACAGTTCGTACAACTGACACGCTTGAAGAAAAATCTAACAACTGAAGGAGAAGAATATAATTACGAAACCTATGAAGAAAAGGCGACAGGCTGGTCGCGCCACCCGGCGGAGTTTATAGACGAAGAGAGAGTAGTAAACCTAGAAGAAAACCTTGGTGCTGTGGGCGAAATTAATATATTCACGGATGGCTCTAAAACGGAACAGGGTGTTGGATCTGCCTTCTGCGTCTTTGGAGAGCAGCAAGAACTTATAGCACAATGGCAGGGACGACTTTCTACAAAAAATTCTATATTCCAGTCAGAGCTAATAGCTCTCCAAAATACGGTTAAATATGCCCAAAATCACCAAAACAAAGTAAAGATCTGAAGCGACAGCCAATCCAGCCTGAAAGCCCTATTAAACCAGAAATCCAATAGCCCAATAGCCAGATGCATTCAAGACTCTCTGTACAACACTCATAACATCAGGCTGGGTTGGATTAGAGTCCATGAAGGGCACCTGGGGAACGAGAAAGCTGATGAGCTGGCCAAAGTGGCATTCACGTCCACGGAGGCAGCAGTGCTCACGGTTCCCCTTCCCAGAAGCAATGCAAAACAAGATCTCAAGCAGGGAGCCCTGGCTAAGTGGCAGAGGCGTTGGGATGATGGCATAAATGGCCGCTCCACATATCAAATCATAAAGACGGTAGGACTTCGAAATCATAATTGACCGAAGCAGCTCATCCAGTTTATCACAGGGCACGGTCTATCCTATCTTTTCCGATTCGGAAAACACCCGGACAACTGCTGTGCCTGTGGAGAACCTGGCACGCCTTTTCACTATGCCATCAAGTGCCGCCTCACGCTTTCTTACCACCTCAAGTGTCCAGCAGATCAACACATAGAAGCCTGGTTGAAATCAATAATCAACCACCGCCTCCTAAAGAACAACATAATAGGCCTCCTCAACCAATCACCAGTCAAGAAGACCTACTTAAATCTGAACAGCCAGAATAACTCCACAATAGCCTGCATTGTTCATCTCACTACAAAGCTCATGTCTCCCACCACGCCCTTCTTCGTTTAGTGTATATATTTGTGCTTTTATGTGCGTGTTTATGTTTGTGTATATATTAGCGTTTATACTTTTATTTCCTCTCTTTGTATCCTTTTTTTTGCTCTTGCTTTATTTCAATAAAGCTTCACGCATACCCACCCAATCGTCAGGGAGCCGCCCTGGTTCCGAATTCGGGGGTATGCTGTGGTGTTATGTTATGTAAAAGGTTGTCTGTATCAGAATTTTGAACAAACGACTTGTCCACAGAAGTAAACGAACTGTGCTGCCTCGCTCATGAGGTTACGCCATGAAAATAAAATTCCGAGGAAAGAGAAAGACTAAATGCTAAGAAAGTATTGAAAGATTCTTTAACACACCATATAATCACAAGGTCCCTTACCTTGTGATTATATGACTGTCAACTTAATTCAACTACTTTAACCAGAAATTAAATCCATGACATAAGCGTATGAAGCAAGCACCATAGCCTCTTCACCGCTAGTTGTTCAGTATCGTATAGCGTAAACAATTCGTTGTTTTTCTGCTTTTCTATTTGGATCAGGTAGTAACATTTTGCCAATATAAAGGTTGTTCAAAAATGTTTTTGAGAAATTAGAGGGATGATAGCACACATCGAGATGAACAAAAAATGCAATGAAATCACGAAAATGCAAAAATATGACCTAGCTATGAATCTCATCAGACTTTCACCGCTTGGTCTTCTTCCACTGGAAATCACTCGTTTATGAGACACCGTAAGGTCTGATAACGAGGATCATGACCGCTGGAGCAGAAATACAGGACACCACGAAATCTTAGAGTAGGTCTGCTATTCGTTGTGCCTATCATGACTTCCGCGGGCGATACTTTGAACAATTATTGTAACAATTTTGTTTGCTCTGTTTGTTTCTTTTCTTTTCAAAAAATGTTTTCTGTACTGATTTCTTTGTTTCTTACCTATCACACTTTAAGACGCGCTTTTTTCGATTTTCACCCTTTCAATGCTATTTGCGGCGTTACAATCCATTGCAATTTTTGTTCGTCTTGATATGCATATCAACCCTCTAACCCTTTCTTGGTCGGCCTAGCAAGTCATACGTTCGGCTTTTTTGTGCCCGTACGGGCGGCGTCGCAAGTCATGCGACGAAGAGAAAAATTTCATCTTTGAAAGTGAAATCGTAGCTACTTTCACGTCTCGTTATATCCCGCGATTATTTTTTGCATTTCTGAATAAGCAATAAAATAATCGGCAGTAAATGATTTCAATGTGGTTTTGAATGGGTAAGAAAGATCGTGAAGTTTTTTTTATGGTAGGGTTGTAAAACCATTTTAAAAACATTTTTCACATATCATTAATAATTCTTTTCATGCAGATATTTATCGTAAATTCCTCAAAGCCTTAGATTTGAAAATTATATTATCAGAGAGTATTTTGTTTTAATTTAAAATTTAGGTGTATTGCAGGAAAAACCGGAGGTCAATGAACGGTATATCACCTCTATGACCACCGGTAGCAAAAGCAAAAACTGCTTACTGAAAAAAATATTTTTCATTTTCGAATTCAGATTAAAGCATATATTAATTTTCAGCAGTGGCGAATCCAGAATTCGGGTTGGGGGGGGGCTAAGGTCATAAACATTTTGTATCGTCGTGACGAATGTCAAACCTCATGGCTTATGTAAACCAAGACACTTTAGAGACTTTACTCACCTGGCAAAAAGAATCATAAAGAACAGTACAATAGTTAATCGATAAATTTAATAAAAAAATACAATGAAATAACTAGACAAAAATGTTTTCGACCGCGTCAACGCTATAAGTACAAGTGGAATGACTAGAAAAGTGGAAAGATTTCCGAGCCTATCAAGCCAGAAAGCAACGTGACAGTTTTAGTGATAATAAATATAATCAAGAATTCTGGTTTAGCTCTGGGGGGTGCAGCCCTATAGCTCCCCTGGATTCGCCACTGATTTTAAGCAATAAAAAATGCATTTTTTGGGGTCGAAAATTCAAAAAAAAATCCGACCAAGAAGGAGTTCATATTGTCAAAACCGTTTTTGACGAAATTATTATAAATCTGATCTTCTCTCTTTCAGCAACAACGCCTTTACAAGTGTGCCTGACGATCTATTTACCCACATGTCTGCCTTGAAGGAACTCTCTATTAGAACGAATGGAATCGCACACCTGCAGGAGGAAGCCTTCAAACCCATCTGGCCACAGCTTGACGTTTTTGATGCTAGAGGTATGTATTCTAAGAATTCGAGGAAGAAATGAATGATTTAAGCTTGCTGAAGACAATAAATTCTTCTGCATCGTTTTGGTTTTCCTAATCATTCTTGGAAACAGCGAATTAACATTTATTTATTTCTAATCAATTATTATACATCGTATAACTG
>BGPR01005579.1:3266-50220 GCA_013235015.1 Araneus ventricosus | reverse complement strand
AATGAATACTGTACGGAATTATCCATGTTAAATCACTACTATAATGAAGATTCCCTTGTGATCCTATTTTACTTTCTCGTATATGAAGTATACAAAGAGAAAGTATTGTAATCATCAAAAAATTCGAACTCGATATTTTGACGAATCTCCACGGTTTAGACCTCCCCTGAGTCCGAAAAACACAATTTTGGAATTATGTCTGTCTGTGTGTCTGTCTGTGAACATGATAACTTAAAAAGGGTGGAACTAGAGAGATGGAATTCGGTATGTGATTTTTACACATAATTTGTAGGTTTCTATCAAATTTTGGACAAAATCCGTCCACGGGAAGTCTGTCTGTCTGTGTTCATGTGAAGACGATAACTCAAAAATTTAAATAGCTGGGTGGATAAAATTTGGTACACAGTTTTAACATCAGGAATGGTTCGTATCAAATTTTAATCCAAATCCGTCGAAGTGTTGACTGACTGTCCGTCTGTATAATCGCTATGATTAATTGTAGATCGGTGCCCAATTTTCGTTTCAGTCGGTTGAAAAAAGGCGTTCAAATTGCATTTTCGGTTTCTTCGCCGTTCTACGACGCAAAAAAGGGCTCGACCGATTCGCGCGTTTTTTCAAACCTGTGTTAGGGAATGGCGCATGTTACTGGCGCTTGGTGTATTTTATTCCCACACGTGTTAGGGCGGATACGAGAAAGTTTTAGGGAGGCCATTCCCTATGGTTTAATTTCTCATATTCTAAGTATACAGGGAGAAAGGACTGTAATCGTCAAAAAATTCGTCCTCGAGATTTTGATGAATCCCCCCTTTTTAGAACTCCCTGAGTCCGAAAAGAAAGCAATTTTGGAACTATGCCTGTCTGCCTGTTTGTGAACACGTTGCACAAAAGTTTGCGAAGAGCTAGATGGATGAAATTTGGTCTACAAAATATTTGAACGAACGTCGTAAATTTCTATGAAGTGTTGGACAAAGAATGAAGTGTTGGACAGCTGCCGTCTGTCTTTCTCTTATTTCTTGATTGATTTTCCGTCTTCTTTTTACATTTTTTTATTACTTTTTGCCATTTTCATTGATCACTGAATTCTCAAAGTGGAAAAGTAAGCCAATTAGAATAAAAACGAAAATATAATCTTTATAAATAATTTCAGGAGGGACTGCAGCTCTGCATCTCTTATGGAGGAGCCGCCACTGCTCACGTTCTCGGCTCTTTTTCTTTTTCTCTTAATTTTATGAAAGTTATTTTACGTAATGAAGAATAAAGTTTAAAAATTACTTTAAGTAATGAAGAATAGAATTTAAAAATTATTTTAAGTATTGAAGAATGAATTTTAAAAGCAATTTTAAGCAATGAAGAATGAATTTGAAAGTTATTTTAAGTAATGAAGAATGAATTTTAAAACTTAATTTTTTATTAAAACTTCTTTAATTTCTTCTTAATGTTTAATGAAAAAACTGGCTGATTGCAACTAACTGACGAAGTTAACTCAAAATCTTTAGAATGTTTTGAAATGCAGTGCCTCTTTATAAATAACTCAAAATAAATGGATAGGAAAATAGCTTTGGACTGAACTAGAAGCAATAATGATTAAGGGTTTTTAACCGAATTTCCTAATTAACCTATTTGAATTTTAAACTATTTTTAATCAAATCTCTCACTTAATTTAGCTCTAATCTTTTTACATCTTTTGCAAAAACAACTTGAAATGTTTCCTGTTTTTCATTGGAATAGAACTGTCCAGGCTCCAATAAGCTTACCCAGGAAGTCCTCTCCCCCTGCTGGATTAACGCAGAAATCGAGGGAAACAACGGGCAGTGGATGACAGGCCGTGATCCATCATGAAAGAAACTTTCTTTCAAAACATCCATGGTTTATCCAGGAGTAGGGAATCTTCCCTGTTTTCTACTTCCGTAATGGGAAATCGCCGCAGTTCCATTGGGAAATCCTCTTAGATGTCAGTTAGGGATGTTACCACAGTGATGACGAAAATAAGAGAACTTCTCGAGACTTCAGAAAATTCGGGAATATTTCTCTAAATTGTCCCGAAATAAAATCCATATAAAACAATTTGGATGCACGCATTTTCTCTATTTCTGATACCTACTCCAAATTCATGTCGAAGCGAATGGTTCAATTTTGTTTTTGAAAATATACTATGCTTAGTAATTCTGAATAAAATTATTCAAGTTCTCATCATAGTGGTATGAGATGTATTTCTGTGAGCGTATTTTCTGAGTTGCATAACTACTTATTTGTATGGTATTTCCAGTTGGCATATTTCTTTTGCTCCGACGCTATTTTGCGTCTTATAGTTTTATTCGGCGGCTTTTATTTAGCAACATATTGAAAATTCGTATCGATTGGCTTCTTTTGAAAGAGCGAATCCTATTTTTATGCGCTTTTATTTAACTTCACTTTTTTAATGTTTGTAAAGATGAATTTTGCACAGTTGCGCATTTCCGATGACAATGCAATACTTCATTATTTTCAGAACTAAATTATAAGTTAATCAGTAAATGTTTTAAATTTAGATTTCATATCGAGGCGACATCTGGTAGGGAATTTGAGAAAAAAATTAAATACAAGGTCCCATACTATGTATAATAAAGAATTGTGAAATATATTAAAATCTAAAATGTCAAAAAAAATAAAAAAAAATTAGGAAAGCTTTTAAAGACACTCTTACTTTATTTACTAAAAACTAGAAGTTAATCTCTTATATATAAAAATATGATGCTCAAAGCTAAGCAGTAGAAGCAAAAAGCACTGAGACTAATACTATGATGAAATTAAGCATAAGAAATTCCTAAGAAATAAAATTACAAAATATTTTTTAAAAATTACAAATAAATCTAAAATTTGTGATAACATTTCCAATTTACTTAAAGTATTTCTATCATCACCTCATGGTTTCAGGATTTGTTTTTCATATTTATGATTAAATAAATTACTTTCTACTTTTCAGCGCATTAATAAAAGAAAGTTTTTGAAAGTTTATTATTTGTAATTTTTTCTTAAAGTGATAAATATTACACACACAGCGATGGTATATTAACGAGGCTCATGGCCTCAAAGGGCCTGATGATTTGCAACGATGAGCCAAAAAGATGATGATATAGACCTGAATGCTGGATCCAGTTAATAAATATTAGTGTATATATGTCACTGTTACAATATACATATAAAGACAGAATTTTTTCTCTTGAGCTTTACACACGTACGAAATAAATATTGATTTTGAAAAAGACATTAACCCATTAACGCCAAAATTGATTTAAAGCATGATTTCTAATAAAATATATTTAAAATACCAAGATTAAGTTAACTGTGAAGTAAAATTAATTCCACTTGTTCTTGTCCTCAGCTAGACCAAGTCCAAGAGTCCGCTCGCCGATAGAAAAAGCCGAACGATTCATGGTAAAGGAGGAGAGTGCACCTTCTTTTGGCACTAGACTTTGGACGCCCGAGGGAAGAAGTCTTGACTTTGTCCATTGCCTTTATGCTTTAGCTGGGTATAATGGAATGGCCTTCACGCCTTGGGTGACCCTGCCAGGAGAAAAAACTCCAGATGTGCATCGCCCATTCCACCCAGGGCCACTACCCCCGCCCCGATGAGGCAGCATAATAGGACTTGTTGGAGCGGACTGTATCATAAGAAACAGTATTGATACCTAAACTTTCACACATTTTTTGGTGGCATTCAGTCGCACTGAGTTTGTTACGGAACTCATAGTACATAATCGTTCTGATCTGTTGACGTGATACGTGTTACGTGTTAAACACTTTTTGACGCACAAGTCAGTAAATTTTTAGCAAACAAGTTACACAGTCGTGTAGATACAATTTTCAGCTTTCGAATGCAAAAGCCCGTTTGTGGAAAGGCTAACAACCACAGAAATGACAGCTGTTGGCACGTGGGTATCTCCCCTTGGCGGAAAACCTTTTTACTCAACCCGATATTTCAAAATATTGCCAAACTTCTTTAAAATATTAAGTCGAAAATGTAATTGTTTTTTTTTATTCCAGGTAACCCTCTCGAATGCGATTCCACCATGGAGTGGCTGTTCAATATCAGGAAAGAAGCTGGTTTGATTCTCGGCACTTGTGAAGGTCCTCTTGGCAGAGAGGGCTTGGATTTAGAAGATTTTATTGAAAGCAAGGGACAATAATTCTATTCATTCTATTAGAAATTTGCTTACCTGAATTCTTTGATTAAATAAAATAGTTGTTCGTCTGATGATGCAGACTCATTTATTTCCATAAATTCTTTGGATAAAATCAACGCAATCTCCAGCAGTAATATTCTTTGCTTTCGACTTTCAGTAAAACCTGAAATTCCAGCATTATACATCTTTCATTTTGCTTTAATTAGTTAAGAAAATATGTAATATAATACCCGTATAAATAATTAAATAATGCAATAAAATTGATCAAGGTAGCATAAAAGGATCGTGGTGCATTAGTTGCGCAGTGCTATATAGAATAGTTCATAAAATAACTTGTAAGGATATTTTTATAGGAGATGTCAATTTATTATATTTAACTTCAAAATGAAAAAGTAGTAATGAGATAACTTATAATCGACGCACACACATAAACATCTAATGGCATCAGGATCTTAAAGAGAAGTGAATAAAATAAAAAGGAAGTTCAAATTACAACATTTAGACAGCGCCATCTATCGGGGTACGATATGAGCAGTTAGTCTCTTTTCTAAAACACGCATTTGTGCAACATAAATAAGACATTTAAGACGTGGAATTGGAAAAATGTTGCCCTGCCTATTTATTGTCTTTTTCATCAAATATTCTCATATAAGGACATCATCCGCAAATATAGAGCGTTATTACCGTCTTTAATATGTATCAAGTCTGTTGCTATTTTATCCAGTATGACACGGTAGTGAAATATACTGTACGATATACCATATATAAATTTCAATAATTTTATCATGGAGCTATAAACCATGTTTGAAATAATAAATAAATGCAACGGTAAATGATGTTTGGTGAGAATATGAGATTCATACTCTCACCATATCTAAATCAACAACATGACAGTTGCTTTATATTTTTTCTTTGATATCATTGTAGCTAACAAAGAGAATAGCATTTCTACGGCTTACTATGGCCCGGTCGTTTCCTAAACCAAACCTTATGGGATACAGAAAATGGAGCACTGCTGCATATAAATACAATGTTAATTAATATAATTTCATTAATGGAATATTGTTCGAATTCTGATTTAAAAAATTGCACAAATTAAAAATATAATAATTTTCTTTCATTTGATTATATATTAAACTACATTTCATATCTTTCTTATGTCCTGAGGTCGATTTTGGGGCTTCTTTCTTTCCAGGAACCTTGAACATAAAAATTTGCAGCTAATTCTTCCGTTTGTTAAATGCCCTTCAGAGAAAAATACCCACCCAACCCAAAGAGAGTGAGTCAGGTTCGCTGACTATCAGTAATTTTAACCCAGAAGGGGTGAATTGGAGTTAGTTATCATCCTGAGGTTTGGATTAGTGAAGATTTAATCCCTTAGTATTTTTTGTTTCGCAGGTTGAAATATATTGTTTAGCACCGGATTCGGAAACCCTCCGAGCTTTTGCGCATGCGTCGGACGGAGTTATTTTCATCAAAATAGGGGGAAAGTGAAGAATGGAAGGATGATGTTTACATCTTACTGAGCGTGATCTAACAAAGAACTCTGGAAATGTGCTCATATGACTCATTGCCTGACACCCCTTTCCGGTGTAAAATTGTCCAAAAGTGGTAGTCTCAGAATCCGTTGCTGAACTGTAGGAATAAAATTTAATGTTCTTCAGCCCATTTGTTATCTTTATTCAAACACCTCACCTCCATCCTACTTGAAAGAGGGAGAGAATGGGGATAGTTATCATTTTGAAGTTTTTATTAGAGAAGATTTAATCCAACCATATTATTTTCGTTTTGACAGCTTGTATATAGGTATGCTCGCTTCATGCCATAGAAATGGGCTTTTACAGTGAGTTTCATTGAAAATGTTAATCAAAACTAACCTGAAATTAAGTATTTTTCCAAGAAGCCATCAGAATGAATTACACTTGTCATTATCAATAACTAATCCAAAAAATCCAACCAATCGGTCACAAACTGTTTCATAGCCAGACCTCTACATCAAAGTGAGTCAATGTCGATATTTTACGAAATTTATATTTTTCTATGTTCATGAACAATTTCTTAAAAATTCTAGACTTGTTTCATTTTAATTCGTCTGGTAAACAGAAAACTTAACTGAAAGTAAGGATCAATACTTATAATATAATGAAGGGACGACTAGTTTACACCAAACACAGATTAAAATAGATTCGTTGGAGAATTAAAAACAAAATTCCTAACAAGTTGACTGAGTAGAAAATTAAATATACAGAAATTTTAAAATGTTGTCCTATTAGTCTAATATTGAATCAAACTCTAAGTTTTGAGAACTTTATAGTTGTTTTTGCATTAAAAAAATGAATAAAAGAAAGACAATTAAAAAAATGAAGAAACTCTTCCAAAATTTTAGGCTTTTTACATGACCAAGCATATATTAAGGAATTTAAATTAAGTTTCAAATATTTGAACAAAAAAGTATTAAAGCACTGCTCTGTTATGCAGGAAATGTACTTTGAAGTGAATTCATAACAATATTACTAACACCAATTTGAAATTTTGCAAAATAATCACGAAACTATTACGTAGGAATTAAACACTGCGATTTTAAAAATCGATAGTTTTCCAAAATTTATTAAAATCCTTTTAATCCGCATTCATTTAGTGTTTTAAGAATTTAACTTCAAGAAAGTTGCACAAAATTCATAATATGTTATAGATTTACAAAAAGTACTCTGAACGCAATAAGGTATCTTAAAAAAATCTTTTAAGAAACATTTTGATCAGAGCGCGCATATCCCTTTATAAAACCAATAAATTACAAAAATAAGTAATAACTGCTTATAAATCATAAAAGTTATCTTTTATTAAATTGATTTGATAATTTTAACACTTAAAATAATCGGTGGAATTTTTTCTCAAAGTAACAAAGCTGGTTTTGCTATCAGTAAAATAAATTATCGAATTTTACGTATGTATCTTGTGAATATATCAGAGCTAATATCTTGACGAACACCTGTTTTTGCATTTGTGATATCTTCACTCTATTTACTTGACTTTTGCTTCCTAAAAATTTCGTAACACTCAGTAAGCATTGTCAAGGTAAGCGTTTTGGCTTTTTTCATGTCAAATTTCACTTGTGAAGTTGTCAATTTATTACTTTTTAACACTCGAAATAGGTTATGAAAATTAATCTCTACCAGGTATATGTATATTTTAGATATTGTCTACAATATTAGATTATTAGACACTTATTATTATTAAATTATAAACTAGATTTTTTTTAATTTTCAGTATGATGTGGCAGCTTGATTTATATAAAATCTTAATTACTGTTAATACATTTCCCATGACTTCTGATTTGATATTATAAAAAATATAAAGGCATAAATTTGGGAATAACAATCTCAAGAATATTATAAATAAATTGTTATTAAGAAAACAGTTTGTTTAACACTAAAGCAACCGACATTTTATATATACCTATTTCTACCGATGGCGGTCAAATGACATCTTTTCAAATAAACGTTATATTCTTTTCCAGTTGATTATAAATAATACAGAATTTAGCATAGGCAATAAAACGCAAAATAATTATCAAGTAATAATTAAAAAATATTTATTTTTTCGGGCTTTAGGGTTTTTTTTATTTTTTAGGCTCAGTGTCCAATAGATCATATATACCATCCTCACTCCCAGAATTTTCTTCTTATAAATAAGTGTATTTCAGAGCATAGTTAGCTGATATTATTTATTTCTTCCGACAATTTTCTTTGCGTTGACATTTTAGAACTAAATTTTTGTATTTGTGTTTGAATAATCCACCAATAATAAAATACAAAAATTAGTACTTACTATTTTTATTTATTTATTACCCAAAGTTTGTAGCCTATTTTATTATTACAAGTAGAACTGATCACGTCTCAAATATTTGTAATGCCGCGTACAGAGCCAGTGCTCGAATTTGAATGATTGTTATTTTGCCTCATGTGTTACCAGCAGTCGGCGCTCTGTACCCATCATAAAACAAACAGTATATAAGCACATGGCATGTTCCTAAACACAATCGGATGACATTTTCTTGGAAAACTTAAAATTAGCAGTAAGTTTGAGATTTCAATGCAGATAACTTTATAAAATTTCATATATTTTCCAGAGGTCAAAAGACCACTCATGGTAGATAACGGTAGAGTACATATGATTATCAGGAAAAACGAAAGACGAAGACAGAGAGATATTGAAAAATTAAGTAGCTATATATTATAGAAAAAGTCGTGAAGTAAGTTCAAGAAAAATGAAAGCCTGGAATTTAACAATTTTGATTAAAATCTCAAAAGCTGTCATTTGGCCACTCTGGTAGGCTTAGTGTTAATTATCAAGCATTATTAGATCGAGATCAGTCAAAAGTTAGAGCGCATTGTGATTTTTTTCTATTTTACATTTAAAATTTTCTTTATAGGGCGTTATTCCATTTTTAATTTCTAATAAATAGATTATGGTTTGACAAAGAATTTAGTTTTTAATTAGGTATAACTGTTAATATTTTACGGTTGTAAATACTTTACATCCAATTTATTCCAAAGTAACAGCTAAATGCTTTAAACATTAGGAATTGCACTGGAATTACTTAAGTACTGAAGTTGAGTACCGCTTTCAATATCTGGTAAAATAGTCTTTTTATCTTCAACATCACCAAATCGATGTCTTGAACGAAGTAAAAATATTTTATTTGTGCATTAAATTTTTGATAAGACCCAAAAAGTTCAGTGACGATTCAATTTTTATTTATGATCATGCAGTTTAGTTATTAGAAAATTAATACTATTTACAATTCCGTTCTTAAAAGCTACATGATTTCTTGCACTTAAAAGCTACATGATTTTTTACATTTAAAAGCTACATGCCATTTTAGAATTGATGGCAATCTTGAAGGAGAATGTTTGACACATGCTGACAGATTTCACATGCACCAGGTATTTATACACAGTGGATCTTCGGTTACAGAGAAAAGAATTCCTGTAGATCAGAATGAATTGACCCTCTTAACTTGTTTGCCCGTATGCCGTACGTGAATCGAATTATCGCTATTTTAAACTTATTAACTGAAATAAAGTCATGCATAGACGATATGGTTCGATACAAAAATTGGGTGGAATCCATAAACATTTCAACTGTGCTTTAGGTTCTCAATTGAATTAAAATGACAACGCATTCCCAAAATAAAGGGTGTCATCTAATTAGATGGTTGAGAAAACAAACCAGATAAGGGGTAAAATTTCCTCATCGAAATTAGCGAACTGCTAACAATAATTTCTTCAATAAAACAGCTGTCAATAGTTTGTGATAATTCTTAAATATAATTTTAAAAGAAGGAAAAGAGTCAAAATTGATTTCTGGTTTTGGCTTTATAAATGAAGTGCAGCTAATAATTATCCAGATTAATCGATAGAACATCAAATATTAATCGAAAGCAAAGAGGGATGGCATCGAACTAAATAGAAACCTGGGAAACAATTTTACCAGAACACTTGATATAGAAAATGTTCCTCTGAAAACAACTAAGAGCTTTTGTCGGCAACTTCAATATTTGGTCTTTCTCGCCTTACATTATACAAGACGCGCCCGAAGAAAAGCGGGATTGGTTCCAGCGGCATTTTTCCACGTGGTAGAATTTTCAAGTTCCTGTGAGGAAATCTGTGTCATTGAATGAAACATATCGTGTGTTTTTGAATGAAACAGATCGTGTGTCTTTGAATGAAACAGATCGTGTGTCATTGAATGAAACATATTGTGTGTCGTTGAATGAAACAGATCGTGTGTCATTTAATGAAACATATCCTGTGTCATTGAATGAAACATATGCCAAAACCCAATGTCATGGATTCCACTAAACAGACCTTGAGCGCAGTAATCGAACTTTTGCCGGCAGAAGCTGTTAGTGGAACTGACATTTATGTCGAATGAAAAATATATATGGCATTGAGAGTAAGTACGTCATGTAAGCAGTTTTTCTATTGTGCAGTGATTTTAATCATGGACGTGTACATAAAGTTGACATGTCCCGGACAGGTTAATTGCACTTAATCATTAGTATCAAAATCACTACACCACTGGAAAACTGCACTACATGACTTACACTCAATGTCATACGTATTCGACTGCAAATGTCGGTTCCACTAACACTATCTGCCAACAAAAATTGAATGACTGCTTGGTGAGCCTGTGTAGTGGAAACCAATCTACGTCGTTATTTGTTTTGTCGCTTTTGTTTCTCTCAATGACACACCGCCACTAATTGCTTTATACCAGAATTTTCCTTACACACAGAAATCTCCAAGTCCTAACCACTTCGTATAATGCCTCTATAATCAGTCACACTTTCATTTGGGTGACATTTGTTCCTAGAAAGATCTTTATTATTCTAAAACTTAATAACAAAAACAATAAAATTTGTAATGCTCATTTTGTGGCAAAAACTAGCAGTTTTGCCACAACTAATAGTTTGTTTTCTAAAGTCAATAGTCGGAAGTAGATGGTGCTAATTATTTAGCAACTATAGTAGAAAACGAAAATGGCGACTGCTGAGAAGAAAGAGCAGTGTGTATTGTGGTTAGCGGAAACAAAATCACAGAAAACCGTGAGAAGAAAGTTTCGCTTGATGCACATAGATGTCCATCAAGTGTGTCTTCAATTTAAACAAAAATACAGAAGCTGAAAGACACAGGAAATGTTTTAAAAAATTCTTGGCGGGAAATCGAGTAGAGACTAGACATTCTTCGTGCTACTAAAGGAGCTCATGTAGTGTTACACTGAATGTACTCTAAGAAAATATGTTAGATTTCTTCATTATTTTACCGCAAACTTCATTTCATATCACCTTTTTGTATTTTAGTTGTTAAAATTTAGAATAATAAAGATCTTTCTCGGACACTCTGTATTTTAATGTGAAACTTTTCTTTAATTGTTTTAGGTATAATCTTCGAACAAGAATGTCCATGAAGGCCAGTTATTTACTTCTGTTAGTGTTCATTCTCATCCATTTAGTTCTATCAGCCACGTGCCCAGATGGTAGCAAACTACCAGCCTCTTGTCAGTGCTATGACTTCGTGGGCGACGGGGTGGAGATAGAGATTGCGTGCAACGGTGCATCTTTGGAAGAGTTGAAGGCGGCACTGTATCTGATAGACGCCAGTATCAGATTAGAAGTTCAATTAAATGGGATGAGCCTACAATCAATGCCTTCCAAGATCTTCGATGGATGGAACGTGGTTAAGCTTGAGATTGAACAATGTGATCTGGACAGTCTTGCTGAGCAAGGGGAAGTGGCACTGTCTGGCTTGGAAAACACTTTGGAAGTAAGGACGATAATCATAAAAAATTTTTAATCACCACTAACTGATCGACTTTCACAATGCCAAGAAAAGCGTATAACATTATTTGTTGTTACTATACAAGGTGATTCAAAATTCAGCGTGCGAATTGCTAGGGTAGGTAGAAAGCACAAAAACAAGCCATAATGAAATAGGAATGTATAACCGAAAAGCCATACGTTTGAGCTAGAGCACATGACAAGATAAATAAGTGAAAGCCAATAACGGACGTGTAAACTCTTTACTTAGCGATACTTTACACTTGAACAGTACGTTCACACGTCCACTTTCAAAATTCCTTAAAGTTCTTAAGATTTGTAGTTTTGCCCATTTTGCAGTGGCGTGTGGAATTTGGCATATCATTTACTGGCATAACTGTAAATTTGTATCAAATTTTGGACTAAATCCGTGTACGGTTTGACTGTCAGTTGATCTGTTTATTGTTGTGTATGTGAAAGGGATAACTCTTAAACGCAACGAGATAAATAAGTGATATCTGGTATTTTGCTTTGTCATCAACGTCGCAGACATATACCTCTCTCATATGTATCACATATACCTCTTCTTTTGGACAATAAGTGCAAAATGCATAATCGATGCTCTTCTCTATACCACGGACTAAACACTAAACTCGCTGTATTGTAGTGTTCCTTAAACATTGATAGTTCAACCATCGATGATGTCGATAGTTTTCTCCCCTGCGATACTATCGATAGGTGTTCTTCCAGTCTATAGTTTAAAACTATCGATAGTTCCAGTTGATTGTTTCCGTCGATAGTTTTGAAATATCGATAGTTTCCAAACTAGCTCCAGTCGATAGTTTTGAAACTATCGATAGTTTCCAAACTACTTCCAGTCGATAGTTTTAAAACTGTCGACTGAAAATGCGCCTATCGATAGTATTACCCGGGAGAAAATTATCGATAGTTTTGAGAAAGTTGATACTATCGTTAGTTTTGAGAAAGTCAATACTATCGATAGTTTTGAGAAAGTCGATAGTATCGATAGATTTGAGAAAGTCGATACTTTCGCTTGTTTCTGTCGATAGTTCCGAAAACCCGACACTATCGACTCGGCTTCAGTCTATCGATGTTTAAGGAACAATACTGTATTGTTTAGGAATACAAGAATGTGGAAAGGGAAACCTCCAGCTGGTTTATGATGTTATTCAAATTGGAGCTTTGAAAAATAAAAAGAGATTATGTTATATTATTACTAACGGTGTGCAGATAAAAATATTTTACTTCGAAACAAATAGAAGAAAAGATAACGTAGATTTCAAAGAAATCGCAAAATGGATAATGTCAAAAATTCTAATGTATTTTCTAGGAAAAAAAGATGAATTTCATTTGAAACTTTAAAAGAAACTTTATGACAGCAGCAAATTATGTTTAGAATTCATTGAATTAAAATATTTAATGAATATCAAACATAATTGCAATATATCCCTATTGTTTGCTTTGCAGCAAAATGGTGTATTAAAGGAAACATCCCAAGAATAGGAAAATGTCCCGGTATCGAGCATCTTGCCTTTTAAAATCAACTAATTTTAGTTGGCTTAAGTTTTTACTTAAGTCCATATTATAATAAAACAAATAACATTCTTTCTTTAGGATCTTAAATCGTTGGTGATATTTCTTAGGAGCTGATAATAACATCAAGTTTTACTGAAGAGAATCAGCCCACTAAACTGGATCTGAGCCATCTTCGTCGGTTGAGGGAACTGGACCTGTCCTTCAATGTCATCACAGAGCTGGGCGATGATTGGTTCTCTCTAGGGTCAGACACGCTGAGCGACCTTATTTTGTCCAACAATCGCATCCAGAGGCTGGGGGACTGGGCTTTCGCGAATCTGGTCAACCTCCGGTTGCTGTGGGTGGAAGGAAATAGGTTTGGATCCATCAAGAGGAGTATGTTGCCCAGTCCAGCCATCTGGTTAGAGAATCTGCAGCTGGAGTAAGTATACCAGCAAAAAGAGAGAAGTCTGAAATGGTACAGCTGTGAGAAGTTTCTTGTGGAAACGTATAGAATAATAATAATAAATTAATTTCTGAAAATATTCTGAAAACAAGTATGCAGATGATCTATAATTCAGCTTGCAAACTTCTAGGGACGATAGAAAGTGCAAAAGTAGATAAAAACAAGCCAAATTTACATAGGAATGTATGGCGGGAAAATTAGAACTATAAAAAAAATCTTCCAGTCATCATATTGGAGTACCATACCATATCACCATACATATATATCAATGGAAGAGGTAATTTTAAGAATATTAAGATTCAGTAAGAATATTTTTTCATGCTATATTCATTCCGAAGTTATGCTTAAGTAATTGAGCACGAAAGCTAAATTTTCTCTTAATTTTTAGAAACTGCATATTTAGAACTTTGTATATTCGAATTTTCGAAAGTTCCATGAAACATTTCTGAAAAAATATTTCTAAAGCGTACATCGATCATACATTCATAAGCATGTCTGTGCAAATTTGATTACAGTATATCCAGTGATTTGTCCGGAAGAATACCAAGAAATATATATAAGTACCGATAGACAGCCTGATACAGGTTTTATTTCATAAATTATCATGGACTAATTACAATATACCATTTCTGATATGCCAAACATAACATTATCTATTAACCCTCTTAAATGTTTCATTTTCTTTGCTATCTAATAATAAGACTTTTATTTTAGAAAGGGGCTGCCGTTTTCATTCATCCAAGAAGGCATAGAATACTTGAGATGTTTATGGATTCTATGTTATTTTTGTGTCAAATTATAAAACTAATTAATGATTAAATTTTAGTTTATAAGACTAAAAATGCGATAATTCGATGCACGTACGACGTACTGGCATGACTGTTAAGGAGTTAAAAGATTTCTTATTTTTGAGAAATAAAGAAATAATTGACTTTTGCCATCTAAAGAGAGTCACTTTAACTTCTCTGTTTCAGCAATAATGCCTTCACGAGTGTGCCAGATGATATTTTTTTGAAAATGCCTGCTCTGACAGATATTTCTCTGGCAAATAATGGATTCACCCATATACCAGAGAGTACATACGAATCCGTTTGGTCTCAGCTAATGACCTTCGACATTAGCGGTAAGGTTTTTGAATAAAGAATTATTTTTCATACCAGTGTTTTTTCAGTATTTGCTAACCATACCATCTTTTCTGTAGAAAAAAGGTGTAAATTCGTTTTCATTTGAAAATGTATTTGTACTATCTCACATTCGCATATTAATTGAAACTTTAAGAAAAAGAAAACAACGCCTTGATTAATTAATAAAATAAATTTAATTTCACCGAATCGTAAAAATATTGCATTCAGTTTAGATTTGAAAGAATATCAAAAAATGCATCGCGCGCATCAAGCATGTTGCAGTATTAATGACCAGAATTTTTAATACCACGTGCGTACAATTGTTGTAACACCTCTAAATTACGTCTTTTTATATCAGTATAAGAACTGAAGTTCTTGGTCATACGTTCTCATTTAAATATACTCGACGTTCAGGCAGACAGGGCCGGCCCGAGAGGATTTTGAACGGTGCGAGAGCACAAGCCCCGCGTTTCTGAGGGCCCCGCGCTGCTGACAGATTTTGCAAAACGAAAATGAATAGAATTGCATTGATTTATTTAACGAAATCAAGATTTGCCGTCAAGTTTTGTCTTCCAGGACATAATATTACAAATCTTATCAAAATAATTTATTTGAATTGTATCTAAATTTTGCTTTGTTCTAAAATTATATTGACCTTATTAATTACCAGCCTATCTGCAGGAAAATCTTTCTCAAGATTAACAAGAATAAAAAAATTACTTGATATCTAGCATTAATGAAGAACAATTGATTTACTTACCCATTTTATCTATCCAATCTTTTTAACCAAAAAACTAAATTGTGATGATATTATCAACGCATTTGCTATAAAACATGTAAAAAAGTAAAAGAAAAATCACATTGTAAGCCTATTCTAGTAACTCGCATAACAAATTGCATTTGTGAAGCAATTATTTTTTTTATTTGATTTATCAACGATTTTGTGTGTGGTAGAACTTAGCAAAAATAATTTAATTTTTTATCATTTTCATGTATGCTTTTAATCGTAACTACACCAAACTGTGCAATGCAATAAATAGCAAAAAAGGAATAAATTATTTGCTTGTACGAAATTTGTTTCAAGGCCCCGCAAGTCAACTTTGCACCAGGCCCCGCTTTTGTTCAGGCCGGCTCTGCAGGCAGAAGTCATTAAGTTCAAAACTATAGTTTCGATATGTGGTCAGTTCAAACTTAATTAATTTTGAGTCGTTATGGTAAATAGTAAAAATTATTTTTCAAATTTCTACCTCCTACAGTTTATTTATTGATGTTTAAATAACAGGTATCTATCATGAAATAATTAACTGCAAATTTTAATTGACTGCAATAGTCCATCAAAAGGCTTTGGATGACTTAATGACTTTTGTTTAAAGGAAGCGACGATATGGTTTATTTTTATATTCTTCCTTTCTACACAAAATATATATTTATAAAGATATTAAAGCAAATTTTAAAAAAATTAAAGCTGTGATAGAGGTTAAAATACAATAAGATAAACAATAAACGAATGAAAAAGAACGAGGAAGAAGAAGAATCCGATGGATGATTTCTCCAGAGGCCGCCATCCATCCACATTTAAAATTAGAATATTTTTTCTGTCAAGTAAAAACGACTTTAAGGTCAAATAATTTTCCTCTGTTGCCTGAACATATTCCGGATTCTGCTGCATTTGCGCGCGCCAGAGAAATTTCTTCTATTATTATTCTTTTGTCTTTATCAGAGATTTTTTCTATAACCCAGTTTCCATAATGTTTATAATAATGTTTGATACTACCTGCAAGTTGCGTTATGCGTGATGCGACATGCACGATGCAAAAACCGTTCAAAACATTCTGCAGAACAGAATGTTGCATCTAAATCTACCAAATTTCGCACGTAGTTACTTCGTAGGTAGTAGGTGATCATCAAGCAAGGATTTTCACATTTTTTTAGGCATGTTGAAATTTTTTTTCAATAACTTCGAAGCATATTATCGCACACAAATAATTTTTATACCACTTTAGAATTAAAAATATTAATCTTTGAAGTGGTATAAAAATTGTTCATCCAAAATTAGATTTTAAAATTATAAAATTGTTATAATCCAAAATTAGCTTTTGGATTATAACAATTTTATTTCCCTGCATTTTTTTCTCCAATTTAAATAAATTTTTCAAACTATTTTGGAGTATACTATAGAACAATACTTAGTTTTAGGTACTGCGTATTTATACTCGGGTATTTTGACGATATTTTACATTTTTTTGTGTTTCGTCATTTTTGCTATAATTAAGAGTCAATTTTTAAAATGAATAATGATGAACGACACATCGATCAATCCTGCAGAGACTCCGTTCCAAGTGTCCCGGTGTTTCGTGCTGGTGGGGAGTTCGTGGTGACTGTCATTAACTTTGAACCGTGGGCTTTTAGAAGGACGGAGAAATCCTTATCTATAGATGAATCAGTCCTGAAAACATTATCATGCTTCGATGATTCGGATTAGAGGCTCGAATATCCTTTAAATTCTTTTTTACTTTCTCATATACGAAGTATACAAAGAGAGGTTTTAGACCTCCCTGAGTCCGAAAAACACAATTTTGGAATCATGCCTGTCTGTCTGTGAACACGATAACTCAAAAACTATTAGAGCTACGGGGATGAAATTTGGTATGTGGTCTTTAAACATAACTTGTAGGTTTCTATCAAATTTTGGACAAAATCCGACAATGGGAAGTCTGTCTGTATGTCCGCGGCCATGTGAACACTATAACTCAGAAACTTGAATAGCTAGATGGATAACACTTGGTACACGGTTTTATCGTCATGAATGTAGGTCCGTATAAAATTTTGGGCCAAATCCGTCAAAAATAGGCGTTCAAATTGCATATTCAATTTCTGTTAATCCGATTCTCATTCTCATGCTTACTGGTAGTTATTTTTGTAAATTTTATTTACAGCAATAAATAATGTTTTCAAGCATGAATTGTAACAATTTTGTAACAAATTGTTCTAAATAAAATTCAAACCGATCTCATTATTTCAGCAAATCTTTTATTCAAGCGCTTTTGCAATTGTTACGGTTCTGGTAGTATAAATTGTCTTCTTGGGAATTCAATTTCAAAGCAGAATTTTCGCTTTAGTATTCATTGCATTGTCCATTTTATCGCACCTGCTTCAAAGTAATATTTTTTTGAAACGTGGCAACAGATATTTGATTTCATGTTTGTTTGTTTGTTTCACTTTCTCGTATACGAAGTATACAAAGAGAAAGTATTGTTCTCCTGCTGGTTTCTGTAAGTTTTTGCCATCCTCCATATTCTATATATTATGTTGCAGGAAATCCTATCGAATGCGATTCTCATATTGACTGGATTATTGAGGCAGAGAGTGATGTGTCCGTCTCTGGTACATGCTCTGGTCCGCTGGGGAGAAGCGGGATGGACTTGGAAGAGCTGATAAAGAAGAAGACAAGGTTTCTGATTTAAAAGAAAAACACCACCACCAATAACAAAAAACGCAATGCAGGACCTTTTATGTGTTTATTTGAAGAGTTATAAGATTAAGGTGTTATCAGTGAAGGAGATCGTTTATTTTTCTCATTTATTTATTTTTAACGAAATTATGTTTCATTTACATTTCAAACTTTTATTAAAAATATTTAAAATGTTCCAGATTTCTCTTCATTTTTTACTATGAATATGTGTTAGTAACATTGTTTCTGTGCTAATAATAGAAATTTTAATCCTTTATTGACTAATTAAATAAGGACTTGCCGAAAAAAATTTTAATAGAAGTTATTTGGAGGTATTCCAATATTATTTTGCTTCAAACAACGATGTTTCATTTCCTCTTTAACTTTAATTTAAAGAATAATTAATTGCTTGCTTTTGACGAAATTAATTATTTTTTTTTATTTACTATCTACGAAAAATTAATTTTCGTAGATATAAAAAAACGTAACTTTCTCCGTTTGAAGTATCTCGTTTCCACCTCAACTAGCGACTCACTATGTATATCATTTTGGTCCAAATAATATAGCAGCTTCTTTACTAGAAAATTTGCAATTAAAAGTTAATTGTTTAAGTTACAAATCATCCACTTTAATAAGATTTCGAAATCTTTAAAATTTAGAATTAAAAGAAAATTATTTTTTCCTAATTATTTACAGTTTAATTCGTTTAAATTATTGTGTCAAAAATGCTCGAAAGAAATCATAAAACTCAAAACTGAATGAGATAAAAAGTTTGTAGAATTTCATTCCTTGTAAAGCGAATTTTGTTTTCTCTAATTTTCTCAACAATTTTAAAATCGATACTTAATCTTGTGCAGATGTAACAATCAGGTGCTGTTTCAATAAGGAAGCAAAATTCAGTGACCTTGGAGTTTCCTGAACTTGAAAAATATTCATCAACCTGGTTTCTAAGCACGAAAATTGTAGTTACGAAAACTCACATAAGAAATTATTTCATTTTCTCAAAGTATCTGTAATTAGCACCAAGCATCTAGATCTTTAAATCCTTATAGTCGAACTTCAGGTGAGAACGGGAAAGTGGGGGTAAAATCGGGTAGTTAAGGTTCGAAGGCCTGTTGGAGTTAAAATATCCGATAGAGCTCGTCAAATTTTATTAAAATACCCATTGTTTATTCGAGTACAATATATCTTTCCAGAAAAATCACAGTTTCATTACTTTGTTATCAATTCATTTTTTTATAAAAAATTCAAACAACTCGGTTTTACCCCACTAGTGTTGTAAAGCCGGGTACACATGCTAAAGTTACGGGAAATTAGGAAAACTCGATTTGCAATGGAAAAGTTCCAATAATTTTTATTTTATATGACAATTTAAGAATATTAGTTACAAAATTCACATATAAAGCAGTTGTCTTCATCGCCCGCGCCACTGCAGCTTTCGTGGGCACAGCTAAGACAGTTTTTACATTGGATCAACCCTTCTTCTTTATGTAAACTAGAAAATACATCATTAAAACATAAAAAAAAACCAACGTCTGATGTGTTTTTATCGTCTTAATCTGAGGAATCATCAATACTGCCTGTCCGGTGTTACGCCACTTGGAGTACCCGGTTTTACCCCGAGTGCAGAAGTTACAAAAAACGATATAGAACCGCGCACTTATTGGAGTAAATCCTTATTGTTTTATAGGGCATGAATGCTTAGAAAACGTATAATAATCTGGACTAAATATAATTTTCAAAACTGTGATGAATTTTAAGTAAGGATGGTTTAAAATCAAACGAACATTGGAGAGTTGACGTCTTTAAACAAATAAACCTTCACAGATGCAGTTAAGTCGGCAGCTACAACACGCTACTATTGACTGTTCCTTTTTCATGATTAGTTGAGTTTAATTCAGTATATGTCTGCTTGATAGGAAAAATAATAGCGCCAGAATCAAGGGTACCCTGTTTCACCCAACTCTTCCCAATATAATCTAAAATATTGAATAAGAATAATTTTAAGAATACACACATTTATTAATTTATTAAAACGTAGAAATTATTTTCCTATCTTAATCTGTAATTTATTATAAATATTTCGAGATCCTGAAATCAATTTTTCCACAAATTCACTAAGAGGTGGCGCCAGTCATACGGAATCAAACCTTAATTAGATATATGAATTGGTGGGAGAGCATCCCATCGGAATATTTTTTAATATTTACGAACCATTCTTTTTATTCACTTTATATAAATATCATCAATTTTTAAATTTTGCAAAGCAGTTTTCATATTAGACTAATTTCTTAGTCATAATTTTCAGTTTTTGTCATGTTTTACTTTTTGTTTAATTGTTTATATAGGCTTAAATCCTTTGTTAACCTTTTAACTTGGAAGAAATCCAATTTTTTTGTTAAATTGTTTCTGTCTTAAAGTTTGTTAAATTTAAGAGTAAATAAATATTCATGCCATATGTCTTGGTGCAGCATGGCCGTTTCTGGCTCTTGCGCCATAAAAATCCAAATTCAACTCCAAAATTTAATTATACTAGTCGATCAACTGATAATTCAGTTCTATAAATATTAAAGTAAGTGTCTTGTCATGGAAAATACAGAAATACAAATTGACAAAAGTCTAGTAAATCAAGAAGTGAATGAAAAATCGATTTCAAAATTTCGTTCTTACAACATGAAAAAAGTCAAATTAAATATGTAAAAAAATAATGTATGTAAAATAATAAATATCTAAAAGAAAATATCATATTTTTGTATTCAGAACCACATTTGCGCAGCAGTGTGACGTAATATCCGGAATGTCTTGAGCAAAGGCACCGAAAATCTCCCTATGCTAGATATACGTAGCATTAATTCAAAATGCTTTAAAAAATTTCGGACCATTTAACGTGTCCAAATCTTTTTAAAGTCTTGGACACGTTAGATGGGAAGACATTGTAAGTTTATTTTAAAGTTTTATAGTGTAACTGTTGTATTCAAGGTGTTTTACACTGTTTATTTATTTCAATTATTATTTGTTTATAAATTATTAAAATTATTATTTTAAAATGATTAATTTTTTAAATAATTATTTGTGTATTTTTTAAAATTCTTATACTCTTTAGCTAATCATTATGTATTAGCACTGTAAAATATTTAAAATAAATCTTTACTTCCATTGTTAGTTAAAATATTATCGTTTCTTTCTGTACTTCTTTGCTCAGTTTTTTTTATTCAGTTTTTTAAATTTGAAACGGGAATTTACTATGAACCCGTCAGCTTCCGAGTTGTTTTTTAATTCGAATTTTTGGACAAATAGAATTTCTATTATGAACCCGTCAGCTTCCGATTATCCGCAAGTTTCCTTGCATAACAAAAGTTAACCGTACTGAAGGTGCAAAATTATATTTAGCCAAGTGTCTATATAATGTAGACACCGATAGCTTAGAAGCCACTAATAATTTTTTTCCCGTCATTACAGCGAATATTGTCGCCGATTGTAAAAATTAGATGGACAAAAATTATTTAAAAGTTGAAATGCCCATAACAATTTTATTGTATTTTTTTAAACAAAATGTCAACAAATATTTCAAAATTGGCTGTTTTACCTATACAAGCTTGGGTCCTCTGTATAAATCAATTAATAAAAGGATTTGTATTGTACAAAATGCTATCAATTTAAATACAAATTAATTAGTATACTCGTGTTTAGAACAAGCCTTGTAAATAAAATAAATTAGTAGGATTATAAATATATAAATCCGTACAATTAATTAAAAGTTTTTAGTAGTAAAGAAGCATAATTTTTCAGTTGCATAACATAGATTAAATTAATATTATTTTGGGTGTTAAGAATCTTTTGCGTACTAACAGCAGTATGAACCCATTTCAAAAACTAAAATGATTGCGTATAAGGTGACCAGCTTTTAATCTCCAACAAAAGGAGGACAAATAAATTGAAGCTAAAAAATATCACAAATAAGAGAAACAATTTAATTCATTGCAACAAAAAAATAACACAGAATACACTATAATATGATAAATGCATAATAAAAACATTTGCTACATCATTTATTGCATACTTTTCGAGCAAGGACAGAAGTTAGAAAAGGAGGATGGTTGGCCACCTTATTGTATAGCAAGATTTGCATATTTGTGTATATTAAATACAAAGTGTAATCCAACTTTATAATGGACCAATTTAGTTTCCTCCTTTACACTAGATGGCAGCACTAACAAGTCTATAGACATTTGGAAGGTGCTTGCATGGACAAAAGTACTTTTATCAGAAGCATATGCCTGCCTCTCTTGCGGGAAAATGGAACAGAACCAGTGGCGAATCCAGGGGAGGAGCTATTGGACTGCAGCCCCCCCCCCCAGAGCTGAACCAAAATTCTTGACTTAATTTAAAATCACTACAACTGTTTGATCTTAATTTTCATTTTAAAAGAATAGTAATAAAATCGTGACAACATTGCTTTCTGACTTGACAGGTTCGAAAATTTTCGTACTTTTCTAGTCATTCCACTTGTACTTGTAGCGTTGACACGATCGAAAACATTTTTTGGCCAGCTATTTCATTGTATTTTTTATTAAATTATCGAAAGTATTGTAGTATTCTTTATTATTCTTATTGTCAGGAGAGGAAAGCCTGTAAAGTTAAAGTGTTTTGGTTTACATAAGCCATGAGGTTTTACATTCGTCTCTACGATACAAAATTTTTATGACCTCCGCTCAAGCCCCCCCCCCCCCCGAGCAGATCCTGGACGCCACTGAACAGAACTAATTTTTCCAATTTCTAAAGGTTCATTTGACATCTAAATAAAACGCTTCATGATTTCGGGAAATGATAATTTTCTAAGAAATATTAAAATACCTCGCCAATCAACAGAATTATTAATCTACAACGCAGGGAAAGTTTTCCAGACTAAGGAAATAACAGTAATATTTCAGAAGATAAAATTCTAAAAGTAATTGAAAAGTTAACCATATCTTAACCAGCGAGAATTTCAAGCACTCAGTCCTCTTTTTGCTAGATTAACAAAGATATCGATATTTTCGGTTTAAAACTCAAATATCGGTTCATAGGTGGAAACGATTTTACATTTATGATTTACTCGCATGGCAATGGTTCGCGAAAAACACTCAATGACACATCCAAGCGGGGTATCGATATTTTTGGTTGAAAACTCAAATATCAGCTCATGGGAAAATGCAATTTCACATTTAATATTTATTCACATGGCAATATTTTTCGCATGATGCGCGAAAAATATGCAGCGGCGTAACGAAGAGGAGAGCCAAGGGGGTATCGATATATTTGGTTGAAAACTCGAATATCAATTAATGGGGAAATAAAATCTCACATTTAGTATTTGTTCACACATTGCAATGCTATGCGAAAAACATTTAGTGATGTAATGAAGAGGAGGGCCAAGGGGGTATCGATATTTTTGGTTAAAAACTTAAATATCGGTTTAATGCAATTTCACATTTCGTATTTATTCATACATTGCAATAGTATGCGAAAGTAACGAGTGGCGTCAAGCAGAGGGGAGCCAAAGAGGTATTCATATTTTCGGTTGAAAACTCAAATATTAACTCACGGGAAAATGCAATTCCATATTTGATATCTATTCGCATAGCAATAGTATGGGGAAAATATGCAGTAAATGGCGTAACGAAGAGGGGAGCTAAAGTGAATCTCAATATTTTCAGTTGAAAACTCAAATATTATCTCATGAGAAAATGCAATTCCACATTTGATATTTATTCGCATAGCAATAGTATGGGGAAAATATTCAGTGAGTGCCATAACAAAGAGGGGAGCTAAAGAAAATCTCAATATTTTCAGTTGAAAACTCAAATATCAATTAATAGGAAAATGCAATTTCACCTTTGATATTTATTCGCATAGCAATAATATGAGGAAAATATGCAGTCAGTGGCGTAACGAAAAGGGGAGTTAAAGTGAATCGCAATACTTTCAGTTGAAAACTCAAATTTAACTCATGATAAAATGCATTTTCACATTTGATATTTATTCACACAGCAATAGTATGGGGGAAATATGCAATGAGTGGCGTAACGAAGAGGGAAGCTAAGGTGAATTTCAATATTTTCATTTGAAAACTCAAATATCAATTAATAGGAAAATGGAATTTCGCATTTGATATTTATCCGCATATCAATAGTATGGGGAAAATATTCAGTGAGAAGAGGAGGCGTAACAAAGAGGAGAGCTAAGAAGAATCTCAATATTTTCAGTTGAAAACTCAAATATCAAATAATAGGAAAATGGAATTTCACATTTTATATTTATTCGCACAGCAATGGTGTAAGAAAAATATTCAGTGTCGCAGCAAAGAGGCAGCAAGAAAGCATCGATATTTTCGGTTTAAAACTTAAATCTCAGTTCCTGGGAAAATTCAATTTCATATTTAGTATTTGTTTACATAGCAATGGTATGCGAAGAATATTCAGTGGCGTAACAAAAATAGAAGTCAAGAAGTTATAGATACTTTCTGTTGAAATATCTTATATTAACCATTTCTAAGGTGGTGTGGGAAATATACTTCTCACCAAATGCATCAGTTTTTAAACGTACAAAATAAGCTATTTCAAAGTTTTCGTCAAATTTTTCGATGAAATAAAATCCTAGAAGTTCCTATTTCTTATCTCAAACCGCACAATAGTGTCTTGACTTTTTAATTAATTATTAATGAATGAAATTAATTGACAAAAAATTAATGTCATCTAATAAGCTAAATGAGTTTCTTTTCTTAAAATAATCTAAATCCCATAGTTCTTTGATTATACCATTACTAGGAAAAAATGGTCCTTGAAAGGGTTAAATCATGGGAAAATATAATTTCACATTTGATATTTATTCGTATCGCAATGGTATAAGAAAAATGACTGGAGGCTGTCTTTTTCAAACAGCCGCTGATGTTAAAGGCGTAGGACTACTTTACTCGCGTGCCTCTTTTCCGATTTTCAATTTTTTTTTTTGTAACTTCTGTTGTTACCCTTTATCTCTAAAATAAGACATTAGTTATGTTTTTAACACATGTAGTTACCGAGATATAGAGGATCTCCCATACAACGTTTTTTGTGGCGTTTTGGCGTGTGAATCAAATTCCATCCTGAGACCCCAATGGGAGGAACGTAGCCCTACTTTAAAATATTCAGTGAAGCAACGATGAGGGAGCAGGGAGGAATCTGGATCTTCTGTCGGCTGAGTAACGATGACAAAATATCTTTGCACATATCGCGTTTATATCGACATCCAAGACAAAGAATGCCGAAAAAATACACTTTCTTGAGCCCTATTTAAGCTCACTACGCCTTTGAAGATATTGCTCTAAAAGAGTTCGTTGTCTGTTAAATAAGAAATTTTGTAATTTCGGGTTATGATAATCTTGCAAAAACTTAATTAAAAACCTCTTAGTCAATCAATCGTGTGTCCGTAAAGTCATGGTGCGGTTATGAACGCTTGTTGTGGCGAACAGAAACGAAACGAAAGGTTGAAACTTGCGCTACATTGGATAGTATCCCAAAGAGTGTCTGTAGTGCAACGGTGTGCGCGCGCAGGTGATGACGAAACACCACGACTGTAACGTCAAACATCTACCTTGACATGTTTCAATTGTATGCAGTTCCACAATTTCCAGAAGGTGTCATCTTTCAACAGGATGGCGCTCCTCCACACTGCGGCAACATTGTTCGTGAGTTTCTGGATACAACATTCCCCCAGCGGTGGATAAGCAGGGGTGCTGTCATGGCATGGCCACCACGATCCCCGGACATAACGCCATTCGACTTTTACTTGTGGGGTTATGTGAAGCAACATGTGTACAGTGAACGTATCAACGACATTAATCATTTAAAACAGAGAATCACGGACGTTATTCACTCTGTTACACCAGACGTCCTTACCTTGTGTGGGAAGAACTGGACTATCGTTTAGATGTGTGTAGGGCAACAAATGGAACTTACATCGAACTGCGCTGAACAGGTATGCAAACCTGGAGAGTTTTTCTTTTATTTGGTGAAGATGTCACCTGTTTATCTTGTTTCATTGCTTTCCTGTGACCGGTCAAAAGTGCACCATGACTTTACGGACACACTGTATATAGACTCGGATAGGTACAATTCAGAAGGAAAAAACAAAAGTGAAATATTACTAATGATGATGGTATTGATATTTTGTTTTCGTTCAGTGAATGAATTATATTCATTAAAGAAATAGCTTCGATTTTCTATCACGTCGTTTTCAAAAAGCGTTAGACTTCCTATTCTTCTTGATGTATTTCATTCCGAAGAGGTCAAGTTTGAAATTTTGAAAAGCAGAAGCAATGGCTATTTGAGCAGATCAGAGCAGGTAGACAGACCAAGGAAGGACCACTATCTCATCTAGAGATACATACAGTCATCTAAAAAGTAAAGGTAATACCAATGGCTGCTCGTGAGCTCAGGAACGAGGAGAGCAGCAAGATAATATTTATCAAGAGAATACATTTTTAAGAAGCTACTTTATCTTTCAGTAGGCCAAACTTTTAATAACAAAGCCAGATGTGAAATTTCCTGCATTTCAAACAATGACATTAACCAGTGGCAGCTCGTGAGCTCAGAAATGAGGAGGGCTGGAAGATAATATTTATGAAGATAATACAATTTTAAAGACCTACTTTTATTTTCAGTAGGCCAACTTTTTAAATTCTAAAGCCAGATAAGAAATGTCCCGCTTTTCAAACAAATTAAAAATAACCAGCATATCACATTTACTATTAGTTTTATTAACAGAACGTTAAGTGAATGTTGATGTGACGATTTTGCTGACGAAAAAAAACAGAGCTCCACATACACTACACACTTCTCTCCTCGCCCATTTCACTCGATAACACTCTTCCAAAAATGAATATGCTGTACTTTCACCTTACGTTTGGCGCATCATGGCCAAATTTGGCTCTTGCGCCAATAAATCCCAAACCAACCGATCCAAAAATGAATATCTTCTTCAAAATAAGTCTATCCTTCTATCAAGGGAAAGCAAATAATCAATCAACCAGATGTGTTTCTGTCGACGCAACACAAACCGAAACCAAAACCTATAAACAGCTAATGAGATTGCCACTCTGTGTGGAATAAGGGGAAAAAAGAAAATAAATTAAAAAAAGAGCGTCTTTTTCTCGTTCAGTTGGCTCCATTTCAGCCAGAGATGATCGCCCGGCAGCCCATAGGCTCTCTAAGTTAAAGGGAGAAAGAGTTGCTTTTTCTCTACGGATTTTCTGAGCAGTGGAAGAATTTTTTGGGGGGAGGGGGCAGAGTACTTTTCAGAACAGACCTGTTTCTCTCTTACTTGTTGATTCATTTTCTGTCTCTTCTTTTCAATTTTTTATTACTTTTTTGTATTATCGTAAATCATGGAACTCTAAGAGTGAAAAAGTAAGAGAATAAGATATTTCGGCTGAATAGCTGGTCCCCGTTTTTCGAGGTTTAAGAGTCGTATGCCCCCTTAAAAACAATGTCTTTTAGTTTCCTGTAATTTATTCTTCAGAGATATATGTCGTTAGCCTCTGTACTAACGAGCCACCACCAAGTACATACAGAAGAACTTTATGTTGTAAATAATACAAGAGATAATTATTATGTTGCCTATCGTAGAAAAATTAGTAAATGAAAGGAACGGTAACTTTTGGGGCCTTTCTTTCATTAACCTATTAAGTCGCATTTTTTTCAATAATATTTTGTATGCTAATATTATATATCCTAAAATCAACTGCAAAATTACTCTGCCTGAAAAATTTATGCTTTATTGCCCTCCTAAACCTAACGTTCCTATTTAGATAAATTCCTATTCATGCAAAAGAAAAGATGTAAATCTAAAATTATGTGAAATTCCAAAGAGAAAACATTCTTACAATTGTATTTACTGATATATTTGTTAAAACAAGTAAATTAATTTATTAAATAGTTGAAAAAATTTAACTTTTTCTTCTTCACCTTGCAAAAAACTATTTTCGAGCACCAACTGAAAAATAAAATGGCTACATTATCAACCAAACACCTGATATGCTCTGCCACCGATTTTATATTAAAAAAGCCAGTAGTTAAAAATACTATTTTGTAAAATTTATGTCGAAAATTTAATTCCTCTGAGTTTATGATGCATTTTTAGAAGAGTCCCTAAAAAGGGACGCTATTAATGTGTTAAAAATACCAGTCACTTTTCATTTACATAAATATGAATACCACATCATATCTCACATTACACGACGACTGATGCATTTGATTACATGTTTCCGGATCAAAAACATCATCATCAGCCTTCTGACACGTGCCCAAGATCCAGACAAAGCCCTCACTATTCTCTTCCGAATTCTTATGCTTTTCTCCCGTTTGCACCTTATCTGCATTTGCTGAAGTAAAGCGAGAATCGCAACACCTCTTCAACTATTTCCAAGGAAGAGGAAGGGTACAAGGGTCGTCTCTGTTAGTCGAAATGGAGACCTTCCAACAGGATCCATCTGTGCCAGGGCAGGATACCAACGGTGGCACATTCAGCACAGCTGTCCTAATCAGCTTTATTGTGCCTGGAATATCATATGATGATAAGGTAGGAATCAGTAATCCAGTATCTTAAGACTTTAATGAAAATTGTCAGCTCTGCTGTGCCTGAAATATCGTACGATGATGAGGTAGGAATTGGTAATCCAAAATTATTTGGTAACTGTTCTGCCTGGAATACCATACGACGGTATGGCAGGATTCTGTAATGCAGAATTTTAAGAATATTCTGAAAATTGTCAGCTTTGCTGTGCCTGGAATATCGTACGATGATAAGGTAAGGTAGGAGTTGGTAATCCAGAATTTTTTGGTAATTGTTCTACCTGGAATACCATACGACGGTATGGCAGGATTCAGTAATGCAGAATTTTAAGACTGTACTGAAAATTGTCAGGGTTGCTGTTCGTGAAATATCGTGCAGTGATAAGGTAGGAATAAAAAATCCAGAATTTTAAGATCAGACTGACAATTTACTGATTTTGCAATTATTATGAGAATGTTTATTAGTTTATTTCTTAATTGAAGTGATAGATTAACTATCCGTTTTGAAGCTAAATGAGAGCTATTTTTGATGAACTTCGTGATTTTCGACATTGGTCAAATGAAGAGGAGAGCATTTCAGTCGGATACTCTGCAAACTTTAGTATCATAACAACTGAAGGATATTTGACTTCGACGGATTAACGCTCCCCAATCGTTAATCATGGATCTTGGGTGGAATCGCGTCTGAAATCCTCAACCCTCGAATCCCAAACCCAAGATTGCCTCCCAGGCTACTGTAACTCCAGTAAATCAAGGATGCATTAGTATAAAGTGGTAACTGTAATGAGAGAATTTTTGTAGCATAACTGCCATCATTTTTAATTAATAATAATAATTATTAAATATTTTTCAAGAGGAGCGTGTCTTCACCTTGAAATTAATTAGCAAACTGCAGCAGGACGGGAAATTTGAAGAACAAGAGAAACACCTGTGGCGATAAATTCCTTTCCAAACTTCTGCACACACCAGTAAAACGAAATTTATTGCCGATGTATTCAACGTACACCATGCCAACGTACAGAGTGAATCTTTGATGAAATCGGGTCTCAAACTCGCGACCTTCCAGCCCAATTCCCAGACTCTGACTCTTGGTAATCGCGACCCTCGTCTATTTTTATAAGCTTTTATTCAACTTGGGTGTCGTGTCCACAAATCTTGAGATCGATCTCTTACTTTGAAATTTATCACAGTGGTGGGTTTCCGGAGACAATACAATATTATGCAAAACAATTTGCAATCTATACCTATTTTAAACATAACAAAATTGTATTAAAATTTTAGCCCTATATTTGGGCGATAAAGTTTGGAAGGTTGTAACCTCACGTTACGTAGGGTTGTAACCCACTAGACGACACACAATAGAAGGGGGCGCGGCATGTGAATCAACCCCATTTTGGAGCGGCTTGAGGATCAAAGGTCAGATCGGGGAAGTGAGTCTTGTTTCGTCTCTAGGTCTGTGTCTCACTTTTTTCAAATTCGTAATATGTAATATTCGTAACGAATATTTAAGATGTGTTTTATATTGTAGAATTCGGTAATGGTATTTGGTTTACTATGCCTAACATGCCGTGTGTATTGGTGTCAGCCGTCACTAAAAGGTAGAAAATAAAATAAATAAATAAATAAATTTTAGGTATAGGCTTTTATTCATGCGAAAAAATGAACGCAAAAGTTTAAAATAATTTTTCTTATTACAATAAAATGCATGGTTCGCATAAAAGCGTGGGCGCATTTACCTTCTAGGAAAATTCCATTTGTTTAAGGAAATATACACAAATTATAAGGTGCTATACAAGGCACCCACGCTTTTATTCGAACCATGCATTTTATTGTAATCAGAAAAATTATTCTCAACTTTTGCGTTCATTTTTTCGCATGAATAAAAGCTTATTCCTTAAAAAAAAATTATTTATTTATCTCATAGTGTATGATCTTATTCTTAAATGTTTCAAGATCATTAAGGCCAGTGATCATTCAAGTGTAATTTTTTCTTCATAAGTAAAGCAATGACTTTATTAAATTATAACAAAGACAATGAAGAATTCAGTGTGATAGAAAAATCTTCTGTCCTTATCAGAAATTTGTTCCCCGTTCTTCAGTTTTCTCAAGAAACTGGAGCTTTCGAACTGAGTCACTTGATGTGATTCCACAGTCACATGTTAATCATACTGCATCTCTCATCTAGCTGTACGTTGTTCAAATCTGAGCTGTGATTTCAATTCCTTTTTTCTTGTCTCACCTGCAAGAAATTCATGGATTCCAAAATCAGAGTGGGGCAGAGTGGTTTGTCGTATGAGAGTTTCGCTCAAGTGCAGAAGAAAATCAGGGTTTTGTTGATTTAAGGCTAAAAATCTCATTTCCAAATTATATTTTATATGTTTCTTTGAATTATGTATCGGATTTTCAAATATCCTGTCTGAAGTTACATTAAATATCCAAAAGGTTATAGTCGCAGGGGCATGAAGTGGTGTTCTGTTCTTATCTGAAGTCATAGCGAAAAATTCTGTCTAATTTTCTTTTATGTGTCTTGATTTAAACGCACTCTCTCTGATTTACACAAATAATCGCATTTTTAGGCATTATCTTAGAATCAATATCATTTAAATTGTTATGACAAGATCTTCTCCACAAATCATTTAACCATTAAATGTTTCTGAGCTTGTTGGCTTTACGTTTTATTTTATACAGATACAAATTTAAGTTTTAGCCTGCAGCAGTATCGACAACACATGATTCTTGCGCCAATAAATCACAAATCAAACCAAGCGATCGCTAAAAAAATATTGTTTCACTATCCAGGATATAAATTTCCTCATCTTTTAATAGATCTTAAGAAACATATAATTTTAAAATGTAAAGAATAAATTAAAACTGCTATATAATCAGCTGCTTGTTTGACAGGACTTTTTTATAGATAGCATTGTTTTTCTTTTAAATGTCAGGAGAAATGAGAAAATAAGAATGACATTTGAAATTTCATCAAGTAAATAGGCAGGATGTGAAAGATAATTCACGCTTATCCTAAAAAAAATAATATTACAAAAAAAGCTCACGGTGAATCGTCAGACACAATTAGTTGAAAACAAAAACATAAATAGTTAATAGGGTTTCCTGAAGACTGGAAAACACAAATATGGATTTTGATATGATGCAAGGTGTGGATATTAATAAGGTGTGGATTTTAAAATTATTTCTTTACTCTTTATGTATTTTTCCTTCGCTTTCATCATAAATTTTTTCCCTTCTTTTATATAATTACATTCTCAACAAATACTTCGGGAATCCCATTTGTAAGTAAGCACAAATTTCTTTAAACTTACAAATTTCTTTCGGGTTTTTTTTTCTGCACAACAACGGATCATTTCTGAGACCAGAATGAAAAAGATCACAAACGAAAAATAATATGATTTACTTGCAGCAATCCACAAAAAAATAAAAGAAAAAAGATTTAAATGTTTCATTTTACACTTTTTTAAAAACTTGGCACTTAATCACAAAGAACGTTAATTTACGTGCTTGATTTGAATTTCATTTGAGTAGTCAAATTTAGTATGGATAAAAAAAGAAAGCTCCAAGAAATCGAGATAACAAAAAAATGGGAAGAACAAAACCCCATTTATATGCGTTATTTTAGACTTCCTTAAAAACTCGACAAGCTTCGCTTAGTCATCAACATAGAAAAGGAAGTCTGAATTGATGGTTGCTGCATTGAACTCGCATATTGATGTGTTAAATATGAAATTCATTTGAGATTACTAATATTTCATGGGTTTAAAAAAGCAATAGAAATTCAGGTTAACCAAGATAACAGAACCACGTGGAAACAACATGAAGATATTCAAAATTTAAACACAACAATTTGAGTTGATTATTAAACAAAATTAAGACTTATTGAAACAAAAAACTAGCCATGTCTTTTAAAATTTCAGCTAGTTTGATTTGTTTGCTTATTATTTTATTTTATTTTTCAGAATAAACTTTAACATAGAAATCCAGTGGAAAGTAAAGGGTAAACTGAAAATACTGTTCAGCAACGGATTCCGAGACTACCACTTTTGGACGATTTTACACCGGAAAGGGGTGTCAAACAATGAGTCATATGAGCACATTTCCGGAGTTCTTTGTCAGATCACGCTCTGTAAAATGTAAACATCAGCCTTCCATTCTTCACTTTCCCCCTATTTTGATGAAAATAATTTCGCCCAGCGCGGAGGGTTTTCAAATCCGTTGCTGAACAATAAAGAAAGATGTAGAACTTGATCATTATGGATTAAAAATTATTATAACCGTTCTTAGAATTCGGGACTCGACTTTCCGTATCATCTTTTTTCATCTTTCCTTTATCATCTTTCTCTCCTTTTCGAACGATTTTTGTTGAATTTCAATCCTTTTACATAAAATTTATAATTCAAATAATAAATATGGAAATATCTTTCGTATTAAATTATTTTTAAGGTGATATTTTAACTTTGCATTAACTGAATGTATCTTTCCTTAAATTGTTTTTAATAATTAGACTACTTCCGTCCATGTTCCTTTCTTTCCATTTCTTTGCATTTTATATATCAAAAATCCTGGAGAACTAAATATTTTGCGTTTGCAAATCGCTTACTATTTCGCGCAATGGATTCGATTCAAGAGATCTTTCTCGTGACAAAAGTTACTACGCATGTCATCAAACATTTTACTGTGCGTTGTCTTTCGCCGCGCAGTCAGTCCTTTTTCCTCTTACAAGATGCTTAGTGGATTCCAAAATTAAAATTATTTAGCGTATAGCACGTCAGCATGAATTAACTATATTCTGTAATTTAATAATTCTGAATAAACTAGAAGATGTGCACCCGTCTAAGACCAGCTTTTAGCCCGCCAACAATATCTGAGATCTGATTGTCGGAGATTTACTAACAAAAGTGGTAGTAGAAAACAGGGTTGCCAGATCAAAATAGCAAAATAAGGCCAAACCTTCTTAAAAATAAGGCCAAATTTGACAAATTGACTGAAAACCTCATTTGCTGTTAGAAAAAAAGGCTGTCCTTCATGAAAACGAATCCCACTTGATAGGCATATGTTCAATGCTCTATCATTAAACTAAAATTTAAGCGAAAGAAATTTTAAACATCCTTGTTCTATTCAGGAGCTATTTCGTTTGACAGCTCATTATATATCATTTGAAATTTGTAAATCAAAAATTTATTAAAGAATATTAGAATATATAATTAAAAATTGTTCTAAAAGTCATTAACGAAAATAAAGCCAAAAAAAAGGTCAAAAATGATTTTAAGGTCAGATGGAAATTCCTAAGGCCAAGGACTTTGAAAAAAGGCCAAATTTCCATAATTTGGCCTTAAAAAAGCCAATAGCACATGCACATTGGCGGAGTGCTACAGAAATGAAAAAAATATGTATAATGAAAAAAAAGGGAACCGATGAAGTCAGCATATTTATGCATAAAAAAAGCTGTCTGTGTTTTCAGACGCCATAACAGAAATCTCATTCGTTTCATTTGGTAATGACGCAGACCAATGGGGCAATTTAGTAAAAAAGAGGGAAAAAATACACAAAATAAACAAATAAAAAAGATGCTGGAAGATTTTGGAAAATAAATAACTCCTATTTGATATCCGCATCGATGAAGGAACGTAAAATAAAAAAAAAGAAACCGCTTAACTCATCTAAAAAAACCTGACAAATAGCAATTATTACATCCATCCGCTGGATAAGTTGAAGATTCTATAATTTAGGAAAAAGATTCTTATTTTCCAAACACACAGAGAAAAACAGCAAACACAAAATAAGCAAATAAAAATGCTGAAAGATTATATTAGGAAAATAAATTAATTCTGGTATAACTCTTATTTGATATTAAATCCGCATCAATGAATCAACATAAAATTAAAAGAAGAAAAGAAACTGTTTAAAAACCTTTCATAACTCCGATTTGATATTAAATCATCACAAAACAAACAAAACAGTATCCTGTGTGTATGCTAATTTGTAGACAGGCTGTCTGGTCTAAATCTCTTGCACGTAGCCAAACCACAAACCACGTCAGCGTTACAGAAAGATTTGGCCTATTCTAATATAGTATAACAACATATACTTGATAGTATATGTTGTTCTGCATAGATATTTGTTTTTGTCCATTTTCCTAATTGATATAACAAAAGAAACTGTTAAACTACAGTTATCGGATCTATTTCGTTTGCTAATAAGGAGATTTTAATGACATTTCGTAGCGTTAATTTATAAAAAAGGCGTCGTTTAAAAGTATCATTGAAAAGTTTATCAAGAAAGATTAATTGTTTTGTATTTCATAAAATTATAAAAGATTTCTAACATGCAACATAGTATACTCTTTTGATCAGTGGTTAAATTTTTGAAAAAAATTTTAGGAATTAATTTCAGTTCGTTTGACTTTGATACTAATATACTGTCATCTATAAATATTTATTATGATTCAATAACTAATTATTTAGCAAGGTAAAATGTAGAAAAATTATATATCTCCTTGAATCAGTAGTTGAACAATGTATAAGACGCATACAGAAACTTCATTCAAGCTTAACTATTTGTTTACTGCCAAATTGAAATAAAATAAAAAATAAACAGATTATAGTTCTTTTTATTATAAATACTATTTTTTAACCAGAAGACAGTTATAATAAAATATTTATGACTTCAACTTCCATTAACTAAAATTTTTGAAAATTAATTGACATTGTTTCCATTTTAAATTAATCAAAATAAATATAAGATGAAAAAATAAATAATTAAAAAACTATATACTCTTTGCAAAGTAAAATGACAATCATTTTATAAGAACATTATCTCTGTTTGAGATATTATTCTTGAAATACTACTTAAAACCATTTCTCGTAAAACTGGATACTTTTTGGCACCATATTGTCGCGTTATTTTCCCGAATTCATATCGAGAAGATGTTTTCTAGCTATCAATCTGGTAGCGAGAAGCCATAAATAATACACACAGCCCCGACTTAATATCCAAGCGACTGAATAACCGGGTTGCCATGACAATAGCGCAGTACTCTGGCCATTTACAGAAGTCCATGCACCCACCCCTCCAGAAGAAGGTACGTCCTGTCATTGGAGATGGGGCCAGCAGAACCACATCACCATTGCTATTCTCACAAGTGAGAACCCACTAATTTATCCGACAACTTCTCATCCACGTACTCGTGACCCACAGGGGTATCGATATGGTAAAATTTCACTGAAACAACTAAACACTTCTCTCAAAATCCAATAATAAATTTCCTAATAAGTTCACAAACCATATGCAAGGTTTGCGATAAATAAAGTGTTAATGAATATATAATTGAAATAGGCAGGATCGAATTCCAGGTTATCATGTGCAAGCATGAATTTGGATAAAAACTGAATTTGATAGGAAAAAAAAGTTGATTACTACGTTTTGCACATCCATGTGATAATATTAAAAATCCACTATTCAGCAATATCAATGATTATGAGGTGGTAATCGTCTTGAAATTTACCCTGTTATTCAAATATTCATGAATAATACATTTCCCAATTCCGCATTTCCTGTTTGAGAAGTTATCTGAATATAACTGAACACATTTAGTTAGAGAAACTTCCAATCTATTCTATCAAATCTATCTAAAAATCCAATCTATTTTACTAGCGCTGCCAATATTTCTAGTGCTACTCTTTTTTAAAAAAAATATACTATACATTAAGATAGCAAATAAAATCTATTATATATAAAAGTTGGTTTTTACTTTCCCCCAAGCATCTTCTTAGCAGGCCTCCCGTTTCCCCTCATTTGAAAATGTTACATTTCCTTTTTTGCTATCAATACACTTATATGTAGACTCCGTGAAAGATCTATCCGAAACAAGATCGTGCTGGCTTAAATAATAAATTGGGGATTCTTTGAAATGCAAAACATATTTCACATATCATTAATCACTGTTACAGTACAGTAACTACTTTACATTATTTTCACGTTACAGTTCTATTTTTCTGTCTATTCATGTTTTTAGACGCCACTGAAGATCTATCCTAAACAATATTGGTCTAAATAATAAATTAGATTCTTTGCAAATGCAAAAAGGCTTTTTTTACGGATAACATTATTTTGCGTATTATTAATCACTCCTACATTACTGTTACTACTTTACATTAATCTTACTTTACTGCTTTTATTTATTTATCTTTGCTGTCCACGCATTTTTGTTGACGTCATCGAAGATCTAACGAAAACGACATCATGATGGTCTAAAAAATAGAATAAGGATTATTTGCAAATTACAAAATGATTCTTTTTATACAAATAACTTTATTTTGCGCATCATTAATCACTTGTGAAATGTTGCAACTCTCGAAAAAATAGAAAATTTAGAATCCTCTTACGATGATGTCTCATTACTCTCTTTAAGTATCGTCACGTCTGATGTGTTCTAGTTGCTTGCATAGTAGGTTGGTTATTATTATTTTTTCCCGAAATGATCATTTTCTAAACAACTTTCTGAAAATACAGTGGACAAATTTGCTTTCGGTTTCAAGAGTAGGTGTAAGGGACGCCCACAAGACCCTCTCGAGACTCTTGAAGAAGGGCCATGCCGTCTGAAGAGCCATGACATTCTGCCAGACAGACCGAATTACCGCCCAATAAGAGCGGGCTGGCACCACGCCACTGACGATGCTCGCAGACAGCGCGGCTTTTTTCGCAGCCAAGGTTAACAGATATTAATAATAAACACCCCTGAGAAAACTTCATTAAAACACTGTATCGTTTCGAGATTACTCCATTAAACGTCCGCCATTTCCGTAATTTGTGCAAGCTTCATCCAACTCGGTGAGAACAGCTGAAACGGTTTGTCCTCATCAGACTGCCAAAATGGCAAACGCGATTTTTGATCTTTTTTCCTGTTTGACAAAATGGTACTTACAGTAAGCTTATTTTTCATTTTAGGGTTGTTTGCTGCTTAAGCCGCTCGTTGGTGGTGACATGAAGATTGTCTCGCCAAAAGGTTTTTCTAAGAAAGTAGTGAAATTTTTAAAAAAAATTAACGTAAATTAGTTACAGATGTGAGTTTCTTTGAGTAGTATAATAATAGTAACATTGCGAGATATCTCATGGCTCACATAACTAAATAAAATTTGTATAATGAATTCGGATTCAAAAGCTTCATAATGTTTATTTTATTAATCATAGGTTTGTCCTCATTAGACTGCCAAAATGCCAAACGCGATTTTTGATCTTTTCTTCAGTTTGACAAAATGGTACTTAGAGTAAACTTATTTTTCATTTTAGGGTTGTTTGCTGCTTAAGCCGTTCGTTGGTGGTGACATAAAGACTGTCTTGCCAAAAGGTTTTTCTAAGAAAGTAGTGAAATTTAAAAAAAAATAACGTAAATTAGTTACAGATGTGAGTTTCTTTGAGTAGTCTTTATAATAATAGTAACATTGCGAGATATCTCATGGCTCACATCTACATAAAATTTGTCTGATGAATTCGGATTCAAAAGCCTCATAATGTTTATTTTATTAATCATAGGTTTGTCCTCATTAGACTGCCAAAATGGCAAACGCGATTTTGGATATTTTTTTCTGTTTGACAAAATGGTACTTAGAGTAAACTTATTTTTCATTTTAGGGTTGTTTGCTGCTTAAGCCGTTCGTTGGTGGTGGCATGAACTGTCTCGTCAAAAGGTTTTCTAAGAAAGTAGTGAAATTAAAAAAAAAAAATTAACGTAAATTAGTTACAGATGCTTCTTTGAGTAGTCTTTATAATAATAGTAACATTGCGAGATATCTGATGGCTCACATAACTAAATAAAATTTGCATAATGAATTCAGTCTTCAAAAAACCTCATAATATTTATGTTATGAATGATAAGTTTGTCCTCACCAGACTGCCAAGATGGCAAACGCGATTTTTGATCTTTTTTCCCCCTGTTTGACAAATTGGGTCTTAGAGTAAAATTTTTCATTTTCAGGTTGTTTTCTGTTTAAGCATATGTTGATGGAGACATAAAGAATGTCTTGCCAAATAGTTTTTCTACGAAAGTAGCGAATTTTTTAAAAAAAAAAAAATTAATATAAATTAGTTACAGATATGGCCTTTGAGTAATCTTTATAATAATAGCAATGTTGCGAGATATCTCATGGCTGACATAACTAAATAAAATTCGTATAATGAAGTGGACGTTGATTTCCACACCACAACATGCCCCCGTACCAGAAATCACAGAGCGATTGCTTACCAGTTTGGGATGGACATGTGTGGAGGGGGAGATATATGCTCTCCAAAAGCATCATGCTCATGCCAACCTTTGGCTCGCTGGCTCTTTATATCTTATCTATTTAGTTGTTTATTTTTTTAGTCCTTTAGCCTGCAAGCCCTTTAACATAGTTTTATATTATGATAGTTGATTGCATTAAATGGATAACAACAATAGTAACACAAATTACAATAACGATATAATAAAGAAATAAAAATTAAGAAAATAAATAGCAATCAATGTAACAGAATAAAAAAATAAAATAATTTATAAAATTAGAGATAGATAAACGACAAGCGGTAATGATCTCTTTTATACTAGCAAAAAACAATGCTTGTTAATTTGATTCAGCGATAGAAAAAATCATGTATATATTTATATGTTGGAAACCCGTTTAAAAGCTAAAATTTCTGAGATCCTGTTTCTATTTTTACTCTTCCATTTTTCCCATTTGATTCTTTAACTCACCCAAAAGTTTAAAGAGTATTTGCACGATAAAATGAGATTTCATGAACCCACAGTTTAAACTTTTATGTAGGTGCGACAAATTGGAAGTTTCAGGTTTGAAAACGAGATGCGACAGATATCAAATCGGATATAAAAAAATGAAAAATTAAATGTTTAAATTAAACAATAGGGTGATTTTTAAGTCCCTGACATAAAAGAAACCATATTTTCTCCCAGCTAAATGAACGCAGTTAATCTGAAAAAAAGTGCAGTTGAAAGACTGCGTGATTTGGCCAATTCCTACAGTTTTTTTTCAGGTGGATAAACTGCGGTAAATTTGCAGTTTTATCCTCAAAAAAAACTGATAACACAGTTTTATCACCTCAAAAAAACTGTGGAATCGGCCAAATCACCGTCAACTCGCACTTATAGATTAACTACGTTCTATTGGTATTACACTATATTCATTAGTCTCGTACGAGAATTTCAAAATATGTGATTTATGTTTTCCTCCATAGTTTTTTATCACAAATTTTTCCTCGGTGTTTATTTTTACACGAGTACAAAGTAGTGTTAACCCTATGAGCCCTTTTCCGCCTCAAACCGCCAGTTCGACAGAAGCCGAAATGAGGCGGTTTCGGCCGCCTGGGTGAATTTTTTAGGAAAAATGTAGTTACTTTCTTTGTTGACAATTGATGGGGTAACCATAGGTGTCGACCTCCTGGAATTTTTGTACAGAACGTGACGATTCCATTCTGTTTTTGTGAGCGAAAATTCACTCCAGGTTTTGAGGCAATGGAATTCTCACTCTAACAGGTTCAGAGAGTTAAACTGAATAAATAAAAATCAGTGAATGATAATTTACTCCCTTCAGCTTATAGCTTTCAACATTGACAACTCTTGACTATTATTTCCAAATTGATCATGTGATCTCTAATATTAATTTTTCTTCCGGAATTTCGCACTTCCTAAATTAAGATTTCAAGTTCAGCAATCTTTTGAAAAAAAAAGCTGTCTAAAGACTGCATTTCAGCGAAAATTCTTCGAAATTCATAGCATGGCATTTGTGACAAGTCCTGTACTACATGCCTTGTCATGTACTACCAACAAACACTGTTGGTATCCCCTTCCCCTTTCCTTCGTAGAAAAGCAAAATAAATCAGCAACCGTCGCCTGATAAAGCAGAAAGCTTTTGGCAGTAAGTACACAGCCGTAAAGTAATCGTAAAGTATTTCCCACACACCCCTCTTCTGTTAGAAGAAACCCTTGTCTCCTTAAGGAATTTCGAGTTAAAATATGATATACTATACACACCAACACACGTTGTTTGCTCATTAGAAATCTGTAACATCTGGATCCTGATCATAACTTGATTGTTGTTATATGGGTCTGATTAATGAAATTTTGTGTTGCACAAAAAATATTACAACCATAAATTTGATACACTGCGCAAAAAAAACTGAATAGTGCGAAATCTAAAAATTGCTAGAATCGTATTTCAAAGATTTAAGTAATAAAGATTTTCTTGTTGTTTCGAGTGAGTTGGACTATTATGTTACTACAAGAGCAAAATTAGGCTTAACTGTGTAATCTAGGCATCATTATCCAGACGAAGAAGAAAAGAATATTGCCCAAAAAATGTTAGAAAATATATATGTTTAGTATAGTTCAATTTTTTTAATATACTCCATAATGTTTCAATGAACTTGCAATGAATGCCATCATTGGCTTGCATGCCACCTCAAAAAATAAATGCTTTGAATTTTTATAATTTCAAAGATTTTATACGATGATTCCCGTTATTTGACCGAGCGAAGCAAAATCTTGTTTCAACTCGACCATTCGGCGTTTCGTCTGTTTTTAAATTTGTTATGCAGTCTCGACCGAACACGTTGTTTGATTTTTTTCGAATTTAGCATGAATATACTTTGAAGTCTTAATAAACGACCTATGTCTAAGGATTTTTATTTTTTGATTCCGTTTGAAGATGGGGACCGTTTTAAGGATTTTATGGTTTAGCGAGTCAATGGAGAATTTGGCACCATTAAACTATTTGAGTGATTTTGGTAATGGTGAAACATTTAATTGCAATTTTGTTAATACTGAGAAAAGCAAACATTTAATTGTAATTTGGTTAATGCTGATAAAAGCAGACATTTAATTCTAGTTTTGTGAACACTGATAAAATCAGAGCCGTATAAATAAATTGCTTTCGAATGACAAAGAAAAAGGTTAAACCTTTAATTTTAGTTTAGTTTAGTTATATTAACGTCCCGTTTTGAAGCAACACAAGGGCTGTTTTGGGACGGACCTCGCAATTTTGAACCTCGGTCAGATGACGAGGACGACACCTGAGCTGGCACCCGCACCACACCAGCGGGAGGACGGTTGGCCTCCTGAATATGATTTAGCGTGCAACTGGCCCAATACGCTAAGGATCTTTAGTGGAATCGGGTTTCGAACCTGCAACCCTCTGCCCCCAAAGCCGAAACCTTAGCTCCAGGGTAAACCTTTAGCACTAGGCACGCAGCCTAGGTTAAACCTTTAAAGCCTGCGGCGAAGTGCGGATCTTTATTTTATTTTATTTATTTATTCATTTCTGGACGTGAAGTCTACTTGCTCGCAGAACTACTGATCGTTCTTAGATATGGAATCCCTCCATGCTATTTCGCATGTGCCAGGCGGAATTGATTTCACCAAAACAGGAGTTAACTGAAAAATGGAAGGGGAGTTGCTTGCATTTTACATAGCAGTATATAAAAACATTTTGATTTTAATTATTGATTTATTGTAAAGACTAACTAAAAAAAATATGCCTAAGTTCACGACGACAGATATAAGTTCCTGGACGAAGTTCACGACCAAACAAAGACATTTGGAAATGCGTTATCTTACTCATTGCCAATTGCCCCTTTTCGTTGTAAAATCGTCCAAAAGTGCCAGTCTCGGGTTTTTGAAATGAACAGTAGTACATAATTCTTAACTTTGATAAATGCGTTTTTAATAAATACAGTTCACATCGCGTATTAATTAATCGCAGTAATTAAGAGATCCTTATTTCACTCGGCTTTTCTTTTTATTTCAAATTCTTTTACATTTGTAAGTAAAAAAAACTAGTTTAGAAAAGACTTTTGACTAAGACTATTTCATTGAAATTTTCTGTACAGTTATTTTAACTCAATTTATTTTTATTTTCATGATCAAAACTTCTATTTCTTTTGTATTTTGCAATTTTGAAGTCGCAACAAAAATTTAATGGAAATGATGTCGCGGAAGATTATTTCTATCTGAAAAAACCATCGCGATTCGATTGGAAAAGTTTAAGAACCCAGCTGTATAATGCAAATTAACGCCATACTTTTTGAATATCTCAAGTGCTGCGCCCTCTAAAATGCTAGTAAGATGTAAAGCCTAGAGTAGTATTTACCCTCTCCTATCCTATTTCAGACAATTTTTTTTTTAAATAATAAGTGCTTCCACCTAATTATCTGGCTAGGATATATCACGTAAATTTCGATGTTCCTATAAAAACCTGACAAATGATGAAAAAGTGAATCATACTCTTATAAATCCTAAATTATATTCTTAAACGTTTAAATACGTCGATGCTGGATTTCCCTCCCCCACACACAATCTTTTATATTTACTTTTAGAACATGGTTTTGAAACTTTTTTTACTCGCAATTCTTTCTTCTGAATGAAAGAAAAAATATATTTACGGCCTTGATTTCATCAGACAAATTTGTCGCAACGCAAGATTTGGAAAATAAATTTAAAAATAAAGCATTAATTAATGACGAATAAAAACAAATCCAACTGAAAGTGGCTCTGCAACGAATTCCATTTAGACTTATAAATCAAAACAAGTTAAACAATTTTTGCTTACAAATATCGAAGAATCTGATAGATAAAGCTTTGCGATAGTTTTCGGACCCCAAATATTGCATGACTCCATTTGAAGTGGTAAGATACAGTTTAAGAATCCTTGTTCGCAAAGCAAATATTTTGTCCTCTTACTTTGCTTCAGAGAATGTAAAGAACACAAGAACTTTTCTAGTTTTTAAGATAAATAATTCGGATATGAAAGTCTATCTTCATGGCAGGAGAATATTCTCTTTAACCCCTTCTTGGTCGGCGTCGCACGTCGTACGCTCGGCTTTTTCGTACCCGTATGGTCTGTGTCGCAAGTCGTACGCTCGGCATTTTCGTACCCGTATAGTCGGCGTCGCATGTCGTGCGACGAAGCGAAAAACTGCATCGTTGAAAGTGAATTCGTCGCTACTTACGCGTCTCGTTATATTCCGCGATTTCGACAATGTAAGCATTAAAATAAATCGGCAATAAATTATTTCAGTGTGGTTTCTACGCTCTGATGGTCAAGAAAGATTGAAAAGTGTTTTCATGGTAAAGTTGTAAAACCATTTTAAAAACATTTTTTACCTATCATTATTAATTCTTTTCATGCAGATATTTATCTTAAATACCTCACAACAATAGATTTGAAGAAACATATTATCAGAGAGTATTTTGTTTTAAGTTAAAACTTGGGTGCATTGCAGGGAAAACTGGAGATCAGTGAACGGGATATCACATGTATGACCACCAGTAGATCAAGCAGAAACTGTTTACAGACAAAAAATATTTTGAATTTTCGAATTCAGGATTAAAAAAAAAATGATTTTCTGTTTGGTTCGGAAATTCGGAAAAAAAAATCCTACCAAGAAGGGGTTAATCATTTGTCTATAATTCCTACTCTTTATTCGTAGTATCCAACGTTCTATGTTTTTACTAAACATGTGCTTCAGTTAAATCCCTCTTTCGTGCAAATATAAGCAGTTTCAAAAATTTTCTAGATGAAGCATAAACAAGTTGCATTGTGTAAACTCTTTAGTGCATCGTTCAAGAAACTGCTCCAAAACTACATACTATGAAATCTTATTTAAAATGCGATATATACTATTTACTTTATACATACAATATGGTGTTTTACATCTAATTTTTAATGAGATTTCATAATTTATTTTAGCATTTTATTATATCAGAAAATATTAATAAATTTTAGAATATTTTAAAAATCTTCAAAATGTCTTTTAAATAATTGAACAACATTTAGTGATAATTCCAGCACTTTTATCGCAATTGCCTTTCGTGAGTAACTATTTATAGATATTTGTCCTTTTTTAAAATTTTTTTTCACATATAAAAACATAACGAAATGTAATCACCTTCGAATGCATTGCGATATTTTAAATAATTTTATTACAATAGATAGAAATTAAAATGAATATTCCTATCGCAATAGTTCCTCCTTGTTCGTTTAGGGAACTTATGAAGGAAATTCTGAAATTTTAATTTTGTTTCGGGGAAAAAAACTGATAGTTAATTATTGTAAGTACAAGCTAAATAATTTAACAAGAGATATTAAAAATTAAACTTTGCATTAAACAGAATGGAGCAAAAATGCAGTAAATTCCAATAAAATACAAAAGAAAGATTCTTTAATATATACAAAAAAGAAAATACAGAAAAACCAGAAGAAGTAAACAATAGTAATAACAATTTACCTTTTGCGCGTAACGCAGCAGTATCTAGTAATTGCATTAACAATAGTGTCATAATAAACTAACCGATTAAGATACAATCAAACAACAAATATCATACTTCAATACAAATTATAACACATAAAGATTAAACAAATAAAATGGAAAAAAGTAAATGAAATAACTCGAATGTGAACTTTTTCCAACATTTGATTTTTTGATTGTAATTAAACTACTGTGAATTGAATATATGTCCTTCAAACTTTTCTCCTATGGTTTTAAGTAACGCACTTTCATATATTTAAGATGTTATTGAGATTTTTTAAACACTGAATAGTAAGAATGACTCGAGACCAATTCAAAACAACGCACTAACCAGCAATGCACTACACAGGCTTCACTGCAATTACTTTTTTCGTGATTCCGGATTCAAGACGATATATCAGTTGTAAAGCGTACTTTTTTCAATTTTTTACGACCCTAATCATAAGCAAAATTAGTAGAGGACGGAAGACAAATATGGAATTCCATTTACATCTGGCAAAATCTTTATGACTAGAAATGTTGAATTATGGAAACTTCATTGTTAAATTTATCAATGAACTGTTTACTAATTGTACACAAAGTATTTTCCTTCTAACTTGAGAAAAAAAATCAATATTTGAAAATATATCTGTTTAGTGTAAAATTCTCAAATATCTAAATGAGTGACAAAAATGGAATACCTAAAAATCTTTAATAGAAATGGGCAGAAAAGGAAAATGTAATTAAGTTTTTTATTAATAGAAAAGTAATACATAATATAATGCGTTTAATTACAGGAACATTTCACATGAAAAAGATATTACATATAAATGACAAGCTACAGACCACAAACGAAAGTTCTAATTTTTACGAAAAATTTTCTAATCTTTGCAAAAATTTTACTAATTTTTACAAAAATCATACACTTAACTTCCACAAGAGTAACCAACACATTCTTTGTGAGCCTATTCTTTAGTGCACTTTAGCAAATTGTTTACAAATATGGAATACTATTCCTTATTTGTCACCCAAATATGGAATACAAATAAAATACAATATAATTCCAATACAAATATGGAATACTATTCCACATTTGTCACCCAAATATGGAATACAAATATAATACAATATAATTCCAATACAAATATGGAATACTATTCCATATTTGTCACCCAAATATGGAATACAAATATAATACAATATAATTACAATACAAATATGGAATACTATTCCATATTTGTCACCCAAATATGGAATACAAATATAATACAATATAATTCCAATACAAATATGGAATCTATATTATATAAAACGCTTATGCGTGGCGCAAAAAAATGACCTTTATTTCTTTCTCCCCGTTGGCAACGATTAGTTTGTTTACCAATCTCAACCCTGACGCCAAGAATTTCGCTAACCGAGCTAATCGCTTACGGATTACAAGAGAAGTCGTTACTCTTTTTTGAATTTATTTATTTAAAATTAACTCTTTGCGAAGTTTTGAATAAAATTTGCGTAGAAGAGAGCAGCGTGCAAGGGAATCCCTGGATGAAAGATTTCAGCGAAGATCGGCGAGAAAGCCGCCGATAGGCTTAGGGAGCCAGAGTCTTTTTTTTTTGTGATACTAATTGTGTGCACTATTTACTATGTGTAAAAATAAAAATTACAGAATAAAGACCAGAGAACTAATTATACATCAGAAAAGTTCTCTTGCACACTGCTCTCGGAGAATGATTAAAGTTGCATACTGTTTGCAACGTATATATATAGAGAGATTAGATTTTTTTGCCACCGTGTTTGTACGGACTGTTTTAGCTCATATATATTTTCACTGGAAGAGAATTACCACATGCTGCTAATGGTGAATGATAATGTTGCATACTTTTTGCTTTTCTGTGTAATATTTCATAAAAAAGAGTGCATATTTAAAATTTTGCTTAAAAAAGCAAGGATTTTTGAAATTTTTGAGAAAAAAGCTATCTTATCAATTATAAAAGGCTAAAAGTAAATAATTATTATTAGTTTT
>BGPR01005578.1:74060-91781 GCA_013235015.1 Araneus ventricosus | reverse complement strand
TGAAGGTTGTTAATTCGGCATTTTTTATTGATTTTACCATTACAATAAGGAATTTCAGAAATACTCACTTTTTCAACTCCCATTTCTTCTAAACTATTGATGTTAAAATAAAGATGTAGGACTTTTTTTGTAGGGAATATAATGTAGTTTATTTTTGTAATTCAGAATTTTCTCCATAACCCATAGTTTTCGAAATATTTAAGAAAAACTGAAAAAGCTCCCCTTTAAACCCCCCTGTACCCCCCGCGTAACCCCCACGGTCGGGGACTTTTAGCATGTTGTTTCGGGCACTAATCCCTGCAACTGTGCCAACTTTCAAAACTACACCATTTTTTTTTCTATTTTTCCTTCGCTGCCTGGACTATTATGTTAATCTTCAGCTACACAGTAACTCGGGGGAAAATGTAGTCCCTTCGCTCCTCACTGAAAGTGTGCTTCAACTCACCAAGTTCTCTTTTGTTTACATAGTAACTTTCGATACAAGATGCATCGTGCTGTTTCTTGTTCTGCAGATATTTATAGTTCAAATGTTCAAATGTCTTAATGATCTAATTGACTGATTCATTTTGCACAATATATCTTGTTGAAATGTAAAAATAAATGTTTATTGTTGAACGTTTGCCTGAAGTATCATTTGCAACCAATTTATCTGAGTCAATGATGAATCAGGGCATATTTTGCGGTTTCCTCGATCCCCTTCATGTTCATTTCGATGAGAAATTTGTTAAGCATAGAACTGCTAAATCTACAACATAAATAAAATTTGATGCATGATTTTTACACAACAATTGTAGGCCAGTATGCAATTTTTGATTCAGTCTGTCATGCAAATATATCTGAAATGCACATATGCCTGCATTATGCGACGACGCTTAACATAAAATGAGCAATATCGTGAAAGTGAGCAATAAAATTGAGGAAAAAATAGTCAATTTGTGTTACGTGTAGCATAACATATGATACTCCTCTGGTGCTTACACAGAGTAAATGGCAGCTAACTAAAATAATTCCAACCAGCAGGAATGGTATTCCCAAGACTTTCTAGTATACTTCCTAGCAAATATGACAATCCGCCGCGCATACAAATTCCGGACCTTCGGCAAGGCCAGGACCGCCAAGAGTGCTCAAATTTATATTGTCCTTTGAATCCGCGGAAAGATGGAAGTCCAAAACTTCAAGCGGGTGCCAATACACATTATTGAGCGTTTTTATGCGTCGTACTGTGATGAAGAAAACCAAACATGCATTCTGAAAGCCTTCTGTTCGACCGAGTGAAACGGAAATTTGATACAGATCTATTATTTAGGTCAGAAGACGACATAAAAAATTTAATTTATCTAAATCATTGTGTTTTGGATTTATCTTGTTCACAAGTATGCGATTATATAGGCCAACAGACAGTCACCCCTGTGACAGATTCAGTCCAAATTTTGATATGGATACGCAATTTGGATGATAAACCTGTGAATAAAATTTTATCATCTTACTGTTTAAGTTCATGAATTATCGTGTTCACATGAAACGGACGGAAAAGATTCCCTAAAAAGGATTTCGCCCAAAATTTGATAGATATCTAGAGATGTGATTTAAACACCGCAAATTTCATTTGCCATAGCTTAAACCATTTCTGGTTTATCGTGTTCACAGACAGACAGACAGACAGATATGATTCCAAAATTCTGTTTTTCTGACTCAGAAGGGTCTAGAACGAGAAGATTAATTAGAATCTCGAGGTGGAATTTTCAAACGAGCGCGATTATTTACGTTTTTGCAATTCGTTCATGACAATTTTAAAACAGATGTTTACTAATTTCGCCACATAAAGGTTTTAATTCTTTGTTTAACAAATTACAAATGGCTAAATGAATCCATAAGTAAAATCCAATTAACCAAAAATATATCATAAATAAAATAATTACATTAATTCCTTTTAGAAGAATACAGGTATTTCAAACAGCCTATTAACCCTAAGCGCGGTTAGCTATTTTGATCTACTTGCCTTAAAGTCGTAAAAATTTACTTCTAATGTGAATAAATGGATCTCTGAATTCTTAAGAATATTTTATGCATAGTAGTTTAAGAAATTATACATATAAACATAAATTGTGGGCTTTTGAACTCAATATGAGAAACGGAAAAATACGTGCAAAACGCTTAGAGGGTTTTAATAACTAAATTAACTGGACTTAAGATTATATCAGGTTGATATAAAAAGTAAAACATTTTTCGTAAACAAAAATTCATTTCGAGCTACGCCTCATTGCAGCATTATTAAGGAACTCTTTTCGCCTTTTCCATCATAATGACAGGTTTGAAAGGAAATTAATTGAAGTTTTTTCCTCAACACTGATACTTTTAGACATAAACAAATGTTCTAGGATTTGTGAACGTGGGAATTACAACTTAATTCCACGCAATTAATTTTTTTAAATTTAATTCCACAACAAAATCGTGAACGGGAAATCGCTAAATTAATAAACTGCTTCACAAAAATTAGACTCGCATTCTTTTGGCGGCAAGATACGATATTTTTTATGGACATAAATCACCGTCATTTGTTAGGGTGCTTTTTCCCCCTCTGCTAATAAATTGCGGAAAATTTTAAACTCTCCGAGCTGTTTTTCGTTCTCAGTAGAGGGTTTATAAAGATAAATATACTGTAATTCCGGAAAATGAATCCGACAGCTTCCGCAAAATTAAATCTTTACCATCGGCTGTATTTTCTGCACCACTTGAGAAACCTTTCACAAAATATTTAATTTACTAGCATCTGGCAGAAAAAAATTGATATAGAAAGAGAGTAATATGCTTAAATTTCTTTGAAACCACGCCTCTTTCTATCCCAATTCAGATACTTTGTGGGGTATATACTATGGTGACGTTAGAATATAATGGGTTGCGAAGATCAACAAGGAGTGAATGAAACTTATACCAAGTGAAATTATCGGCTTGCAAGCTTTATCAATCTCTATGTGAAAAGTAGAGAAAACAAAACAAAACCCAGTAAATCAAGTGTGATCTTGACTTACACTGATAAACACACTTAATCAGACTGTTATGAGTATAATCTGATAATAGTCTATTCAAGTTTATTTAATTGTTGCTATGCCTTTGTTATTTTTTCTCCTATATGAAGTAAGCGATTTTATTTATTTACAACCCGCCCCGGTCCAGCCTACCCAAAAGGATGCAATGCCTTCCACAGGCTGGAGGGGAAACATAAAACAAAAGAAATGAACTACATTAAAAAAATAATTTACAAAGAATCCCAAGGGACGAGCAGAACAATTTAAAATCGTTTACAACAATAAACTAAAAAAAGAGAAAGAGCAAAAACACAAAGCACCAAAAAATAAAGAGCAAAAACACAAAGCACCAAAAAATTTAGAGCAAAAACACGCGGCACAAAAAGATAAAGAGCAAAAACTCAAAGAGCAAAGACGCAAAAAATTAAACATTGAAAACACAAAACACATACAAAAAATAAAGATAACCAAATTAAAATGAATAGCATTTAAAACCAAATAGTTACAAACAAAAATCGAGAGACAATAAGCATTACAAAAACTACACAGAAGCACACAAGAGGTCTAAAAAGTTTGGACAAGATAATAATTCAAAAGAAAAACAAAGATATTCCTAAAACCGTCGGAAACTAGAGAACAGTTATAAAACATTAATAACCTCGAATTGTTGTAGTAACAACACCTTGAGTTCCTAAAAATTTATTTGTGACAATCACATTTACTCTAAAATAGAAAGATATATACCTCCGGTAACACACTTTTTTCTCCCCCATACCCCTTGATTCCTTTTTGCATTATTACTTCCATGACCTCTCCCTCTTTGCAAAGAACTTTTTATTAATAATATTAAGGGCTTAGGCTAGTCAAACGACTCGAATCAACTTAAATAATATTTGTAGGATTTATTTTTTATTTTACATTTTGTTGCACTTTTTATAATATCACCAGCCGCCTTCGATGACCAACTTCCTCACATGGAATACTGATTGTGTTTAATTTCAGCTGAATCTCAAATGCAAAATCTGATATTCATTGTTCCATCAGCAAAGTAATTGTAAAGTTCACACTGTAACAAGCATTTTAACTGTATTTCTTAATTGCCTTAAACCATCTCAATTCATTGTCTGTATGACAGTTTAGCTGAACTTCCCTAATGTGTTCAAGTAACTGTCCACGTTCTTTGACTGCATTTTGTTGCCGCCAAATTCACTTATGCGCATGTTTCCTGTGTTAAAACATGAATATAAAAAAATTTAAATCTTAGCAATCAAAATCTCAATTTAAAAGACCGATTTTTTAATAGATTTAGAAATGTTTTTGACTATCATTTCTCGAATAAAACATGTGAAAAATAGGTTAAAAAATCTTATTTTGTTTTAAGTATTGTTTATGGCTAAACAACAGTTTGTCACCAACTGACAACACCGGGCTTTATTTCAGAAAAACAATTCCTTGACAAAATTCTATAATATTAAACACAGATGAAGTTTAATCCTTAATCCTTAATAATATAATAAATGCGAAAGTGTGTCTGTCTGTCTGTTTGTTACGCTTTCACGGCCAAACTACCAATCCAATTTGGATGAAAATTGGCAGAGTTGTAGCTTGAAACCCAAGAACGGACATAGGCTAGGTGAAATCACGTTAAATTAATTATTTTTGACTACAGATAGCAATTAAATAATTAACAAAGCCCATTGACTCAGCGATTCTCGATGAAGATTATTTTATTTTTCAACAACTGTCACGTGATCCTTCAGGAATGCGAAAACATGGGGAATAAATTATATTTAAAATCAACTATCACGTGATCCTTTTTTACGCTGTAACTTCGGAAAAAATTGTCCGATAAAAATGATTTTTATACCATCTTAAAGATAGATAATAAAGATCGATTTGCCAGTGTTAAAGTTAATATAAGAAAATATTGCTTTCTTTGACCATAAACAACAAAAGAGAATTTACATTTCAGTTTCCTGTTGTGGTAGCATTTAAAGCTTTTAATAAGGTTACACAGTGATCCAATGACGTTAGTGAATTATTCTCTCGATGTTTTGTTTAATTTTTACAGTGAGATATTACAGAATATCCTTCTGTAGATACGGTAATGGGCATTAACAAGGAACATCATATTCTGTAGAGCTCTTCAAGATCTTAGAATTAATTGTCAGGGGCACCTTCCGACAAGCCGAGATTGAATGTCGGTGTGCCAGTACTACTAATACGTAACCTCGATATACCGAGACTGCGCAATGGCACACGGTTACAAATTACACACCTAGGTCCAAATGTCATGAAAGCTACTGTTATGACTGATATAGGGAGAAGAGAGAGCGTTTTAATTCCACGCCTTCCGATAATACCGAAGGATTTATCATCTCAGTTCAAAATGTACCAAATCCCTTTAAAAATATCATTTTCCAGGCTCAGGGCCAGACACTGAAAGTGGCAGGCGTACATTTGGAAAAAATTAATTTTTAGCATGGGCAACTATATGTGACGTGTTCGAGTGTGTCCAGCCCACACAACCTCTACATCCGTGCAAATAACGTGGTATACAAAAGTATATTAGCATAGGGAAACAATTTACAAAACTATATCAGCATGCATGTACAGTACACTCCTGTTAGCCGTCCAATTAAGTATTATCAACCCTCTGAACTTTTACTTTCCCCTTTCAAAATGCAACAAAATATTTACATTCGTGAATTAAAAAAAAATAATTCAAATTCTTCGCGCACGAAGTCGCGGGTAACAGTTAGTATCTAATAATACGGAAAAGGAATTTCCTTCAACATTGTAGAATTAAATACGGTATTCTCAGGCGTACAGACAACGCTATGAATGATGCAGCCTGAAGTGAAAAGAATCAATTTATTTTTATTTTTTATCAGCTCTCATGCTGCCATCTATATGCTGTAAGTTGATTTAATATTCTTTTCAGAATTTACTCTAATGGCAATAACAGGCATTAGACCTTCAATCTAATTGTCAATAATTTCGAAGAGAAAATTGGGTATGTTGCTTAAAGGCAACGTACTGAGCATTTAAAGGCTAATTAAATTTTTCCAATTTCCTTTTTCTCCAAAATTATTTTTCCATGATCCCTCGGAATATCAGGAATTATTCTTAATCACACATACTAAAACGTTTGTAATTAATTAGACATTTTCACAAGAATAAATATTATATCTGTTTGATGGAATTATTCGATTGTGTTGTTACAGACTGATGCTCCGCTTCCTGTTAAGGTACGTTTTAATAAATTCAAACATAGCTTTAAAGTTTTCTTCTAATTTTACTTTTTGTTTCGATAAACATTTAAAAAGGCAAGGGTATAATATTGTTTGCCAGTTAATTGGAAGTTCCTTGGAAATCGAATCTTAACTTAGGTCACAATTTGCGGCAATGGGAAAGACATTATGACAAATGATGTGAAGTTATTTTATACTCAACAGTTCGCCGTTTAGCCTATTTATCTACACTTTTCTTTCATGACGTTTCATTCACAACGTCATGACAAAACGCGTTGCTCGATTTTCTCAGAATATGGAATGAATGTTCCTTGAAGCCATTGAAAACAACGTATGTGTAAGGATTTTTATTTTTTGATTCATTGGAGGATTATGGCCATTTTGATGGTTACATTGTATGGGGAGCAATATCAAAACATTTGAATCATTTTGATAATGGAGAGACATTTTATTGTAATTTTTTATTACTGATAAAAGCAGACATTTAATTGTAATTTTTTAATACTGATAAAAGCAAAGATTTAATTTTAATTTTGTGAATGCAGATAAAAGTAGAGACTCATGCAAAAAATTCACTCTCGCAAAAAAATTTCTAAATCTTTTAAACTGCGATGGATAGAAGAACATTTTTTTTTGTCGTGAGGCCTACTGTTCAATGAACTACTTTTTATATTATTTTTAATGTTAATAATGAAAAAGACAGACAAAATGAAGTGTATCATAGAATAAAAGAGTGGGTAAACCGTAAAGTTTTAATAAAACGCGTAAGCAGAGATATATTGTTAAACACACCAAACAAATCCTGCATTCAAATTAAAAAGTATTTCTGAAAAATTTTCAAAATCTTTCTGGCGTATTTTGTATTTAAAATGAAAATTATAAAAAAACTTATTCGTCATGGACTCTTTAAATGCATTATAATTGCAAATTAGTCGGCCCATATAACGTTTCCTTTAATGATAACTTTAAAAATATCACTGTTTGAGTTTCAGCAAAAAATAAATAAATAAATAAAATAAACAAATTTATTTCATTCAATTTTTGCTTGGTATAGCTTAATACGTGTGTGGAAATCTACGAAAGTGAATATAAAAATTAATTGCCTGTTCTTCAAAAAGCTACTTTCCACTGTTTCCCAGTACCATGGGTAAAACAATGCTCTCTTTTACGTTTTAAATCCACGCTTGAAAAAACGCAGCGAGAAAATATTTTTACTATGATGAATATTTTCCTTATCTTTGTTGGTGATAAGGGAATTTCAGCAGGAATAAAAAATGATATATGATTTTAAAAAGCGTCATTAATAAAAATGACGCTGAGCAATAAAGCTCATTTAGTAATTGTTTCGGTTAAATACCGTGGATAAAAAAGTGTGGTGTATAAAAAGCAAATACTGGAGCTTTTTTAATTAAGAAACAATACTTTATGATCTGGTGAAGTTCAGTCAACAAGGACTTCTTGGAAAATAGTTCTTGCCTTTTATAGGGGTATTTTCTTGTTTTATTCAAAAATAACTTTTCTATAGCATTTCGGCCGATATTTCCGCTTAAGATTATCATTAATTTTCTTAAATTATTAATTTCTTAGCTTTGTGAATTAAAATATACATGTGTTTATGAACAAAGCAATGCGAATTAAATAAAACACATCAAAATGAGCGTGAAAACTTTCATTCGGACTTATGTTGTTTCTGAATTTTCTTTCCTTTAACATATTTATTTCTTATCAGAAATATATTTATGTCGAAAAACCTATTTTTCTAAGACATGTTGACAGCATTATAATTGAAAGCAGTCGGTCGATACCTCATAAATGTTAGTGATATTTCAGCTTCAAAAAACTGCTTAAGTTTTCCCAAAAATAAATGCTTACTTCTTAAATAAATAAAATTATTTCATTAAAATTTCTGCTTCGCGTAACATAATACGAGTGTGAAAATAAAAATTAATTGCGCAAGCCTTAAAAAGTTGTTTTCCACTTTTCTCGCTGACTTGGATTTAACACAGTTCTTTTTTACGTTTTAAACTCAGGCTTGGATAAGCGACGCGGGACAATTTTTCAGTCGGAAGTATATATTCCTTCTGTTCATTGGTGATAAGAAAATACCAGCACAAATAAAAAATGAAATATTACTTAAAAAGCGCAATTTTTATTGCTCGTTTAGTAATTGTCTCGAGAGTGTTCCATGAATAAATAAACCGGGTGTATTTGAATTAAGAAACACAATTTTATGACCTGCTGCACTCAAAACAGTATGGACTTCTCACGAAACTGTTTTTGCCTTTTATAACATTACTTTCTTTTTATTTAAAAAATAAATTATTCTTGTTTTATTGGGGAACTAGTTATATTGCAGCTTGAAATGATGTTTTTGTTCATAAATATAGAAACATTTAGTTAAAGGAATAAAATGAATAAGGAAGTAGGTTTACGCTAATCAAAAATGTAAGGGACATGAAGTATTATGAACCTTCACATCTTAGTAAATAAAGAAGAGAGACACTCTTTAAAAATGGAATTTTCGATGTGAAAGTAATAAATTAAGTTTTATGTAATGCTAGCTGCCTAAGGCTGCCAGTTTGTTCGCCGTGAATACTGATTGTGTTTTATTTCAACTAAATGTCTTATGCTTAGTTTAATATTTATGGCTCTCTTAACCACTTAATAGTTTCTTTTATCAGTCATATTGTGTCCAAAAATAAGCACATTTTTTATAAACAATTTTGTATTCAAATTGATTTTATAAATTCAAATCAGCTGTCTAAACAGTTTACCTAAAAACTGGTTTACCTGATCTAACCTGACCTAAAAACTGGTTTACCTGATCTAACCTGACCTAAAAACTGGTTTACACTTGTTTTATATTCAATATTAATTAGACTGCTAGAGCCATTTACTAGAAACATTACAAAGTAAAGAAAACGAAAAATCCGGGAAAGTCGTAAAGGAACGTCTCCTTTCGCAGTGTTCGAACAAAACTGTTAAGTAGTTTAAAAAGTTATTTTAAACTGAATATCTTAATTTTTTTAATAAGAAGTGATTTTTATATAACTAGAGCAAAACGGCCCATATTTCCGTTTGAAATCATCCTTTATGTTTACAGATTAAGAATTGCTTTGCTTTGTGAATTAATATATGGTTGTGAAAAAACATGTCACATAATGACTTGCATGAGGAAATTCTGGAAAAGATGATTGTCATACATCACCGATTTACAGGTTTATATTTTGAACTGTGCGTACCTAGATTGATGAAACCCACAATTAGATAAATTCACTTAATTAAAGATTCTATCACCCTTTCTAGATCTTAGCAACTCATCTCCTTTTAATGATACTCTCACAGCCCAAATAAATTCAGTCAAAGTGTCTGAATTGGGTTAGAAAGAGGCGTGGTGTCAAAGAAATTTAAGCCTATAACTCTCCTCTTTATTACGAACGAGAGCACACGCCTTTCCTCAAGGATGTTCGTAAATTAAATATCCTGTGAAGCGTTTTTCACGCGGCCGGAAAATGCGGAAGATAGTAAATATTTAATTTTGCGGAAGCTGTCCGATTTATCATCAGAAATTACCGCATATTTATCTTTTTCAGCCTTCACCAAATACGAGATACAGCGGGAAATATTTAAAATTATGCCCAATTTATTAGCAGCTGCAAAAAAGGACCTTGCCATGAAGCAGTGATTTATGTCCATAAAAAATATCACATCTTCTGTCATAGGAACTTGATACTTATTTTTCTTGAAAGATTTTCTTAATTAAGTGATTGGCCTTTTGGCTATGTTGGTGCGAAGTTAAATTTAATTATTAATTGAGTCGCTCAGAAGCCAATACGGTTAAGTTCATTTATGGTAGAATCCTTATGGGAACTCTACCTATTCCAATGGTTCTCATGACACGACTTGCAGAAAATTTCTGCACATCTTCACCTATCGTGATCATGCTACTAATTTAATTGTGGAATAATCCAAATATTGTCTTTTTTCAATAATTTTGATTGCAAGAGAGTTCATTTAAATGTTAAATCTTACGATTTGCTCTCAGTATCTAGAGTATTTTCAATTTTGTAGATTATATTTTAAATTTACTTTAATTAAAATTTAAGTTTTTCATGGATATGTTAAAGTTTTTTTACATGCTACTTGCATGAATTAAGCAATATTACTAATAGGATCATAATTAAAATTTGTTTAATTAACATACTTTTCGTTTGCATTGCATTTTTGATAAGATATGTTTATTTTGTTTTGAATGTTCATTGCACTTTTGGTTTTAGGATCATAATTTAAATTTTGTTTCATTAATAAATTTTTGTTTTTTGTATTGCATATTGGTATGTCTGGTTTACTTTGTTTTGTACGTTTATATATATATATATATATATATATATATATATATATATATACAGTAACTGGAGTAATTTTGATTTCATTTCAGACAGCTTTAGATATGTTGCAAGGATAGCGAAAATCTTGATCGAGTTCGTGGCTGGATTATCCACCTCAAAGGGTGTAGAAATGGTGGTGGTTGTGGGGGTTAAAATTTTCATTTCCCTATAATTCCCTTCTAATTCAAAATAGAAAGACAATTCAAATTAGCGAAAAGAAAATAAGAAAAAGAATTATCATAAAGAAAAATTTTTGTATTTAAAGTTTTTCATTGTTGCAATTTCTTAGAAGTTATGAACTCAAAGGTGATCCCCCCCCCTAAATTAAAACTGCCTTTTAATCTATGCATATTACACCTTGTTTGAAAGCTCTCTTTCCACTCTTTTTTATTCTTGCAGCTTCAACCATAATGAAAATAGAGGACGAAATGTTTTTCCCCTTATATCTTAAAACAAAAGGAATCTACTTTTGCCTTACGGCTTGCCGACTGGGATTTTTTGATATTTTCTGATTTTTGAAAATTTTAATGAAATTAATAACATTCTCTTTAGTTATTAAAGGATTTACTTGTTTCTTCATTACAAGACTTTATGTACTTTTGCTGATCAAATTAATTAGCCAAACATGCAAAAAATTATTCAATTAAAAACATGAATTTTCTCAATATTCTTTAATCGACTTAACAGCATTGGCTTCTAAACGACTCAATTGTGTATGGATGAGCAATATACATAAATCCTAGATTGTTTGAGAATACCTTATAAAAATAAAAATTATAAAAAATAATTAATATTTTTTCAAATATATTACGAGGATAGTGTTACAAAGCTATAAAGTCGCTTCCGTGATATGCTAATCTTGGCGACTTGGCGATAAATTTTGCAACCTTGACGACCATTTTGACGACAAAAGGATTTTCTAGAAAGACCTCGAACTATCAACCTATTTCTACTGGCTTCATGAACTTTCTGGAGATTGCGTCACTTCCTACGTAATGAAGTCACTTCCTGTTGAAAAGTATAAAAGCAAGCTCTCAAGCCAAGAAGAGTGATTTGGAATTTGATCAGCAAGCAAGCTGGTGAGCTAACAAGAAGCCTTTGATCGCTGTGTTGAGATTTAATGGTAATCTCTATTGTGAATTTTTACTAGTGCTGTGTTAATACTTGTGCGACGTTTCTTTGCTTGGAATATTTGTAAAATAATGAGCTTTAATTTCTTTAATCCTGCTTATTGGACTGCATTCACGTACACCCACATGTCGATTTTGTCACAATAGAAACGATGGAAAGCGTCCCATAAATATGATGGCGTGAGAAATAGCTCAAAGGGAAATTTTGTTTGCGAGAAACATTTTATTTTTATATTAATCTGCTGCGCGCCTTATTACACATACGTAAACGAAGCTATATGAAATATTTGTTTTTTGTAATTGCAATTAATGCACAATTTCTATGATCTTCTGGTTAACCCTTTGCGGCGCAAGGAATTAAAGTTTTTGAAATATGATGAAAAAACATCATGGATGGGTTTAGTTTATTGTCTAGACAGAAAATCTACAAAAAAAATTAAAAAACTTACTTCATTCCGAGGGGGGGTCGTCCCCCTTTGGGATCACCCCCCTCATATGACAACCCCCTTAGATAGAGCCACCTTGATACACTCAAAAAATATTGTTAAATCTTACAGAAAAGAATATTGGAGGAAAATTTTAGAGTTAATTTGCTAAAATTGTAAACGTCCAGAACAGAAAAAATTCTTATATCTGAGTTAAGGAATTTTCCCAAACTTTATCTCTAATAATTCCTATTCCGAAACGAAATTTCATAAGGCTACTATATACATTCTAAAAGGAGTACTATTAGCCCTATCCTAAACATATTATTTTCCATTTATAATTGAATTTAACGGTTGAGAAGCGAGTGAAATTAGGTGTGCTATTAGCTGGCACACTGCCCCGCAAAGGGTTAAAAGAATTTTATTTACTAATATAAATTAACTATTTATAATTATACAAACAGGTTTCAGAACTGCTAATCTAGATCTTTTCGTTTTAGTGTAAATGTATTTATGAAAGACGATGAAAGAGACATAATTTCACTTATAAGTTTTTACTAACGCAAGGTGGTTTAATACGTCTAGAATCATTAACAACTCGAGGTCCAGTATTTTAACGTTTACAATATTTTCTCTTTCTTTACTTCCTTTAATTTTCGTTTAGAGTAGAATCCTTATAGGAACTCAACCTATTACAATGGTTCTCATGCCCCGGCTTCCGGGAAATTTCTGTAGATCTTCACCGATCATGATCATATATATATATATATATAAAAAAACGACAAAAATTCAAAAACATACAAGAAACAAAGGAGAAAAAAAGAAGACAAAAATTTAATAAATTGAAAAATATCACGGAGAGCCGCTCGTCAGAAAGGGGAGTCAGCCTATGATAAATATATATATATCAAATATATATATTTAAATATTTTACAAACAATTTATTTATTTTAAAATTAAATATAAAAATAATGGTACCTAATATATATATATATATATATATATATAAATATAAACAAGAAACAAAAGACAAAAATTTATTAAATTGAAAAATATAATGGATTGCCGCTAGTCAGGGCAAATAAAAAGCATTATCTTGATCAGATTGTTATTAGAATAAACTCATTTACTGTTAATTTTGTACTCTACATGTCGAGATTGATAAAGCTTGCAGGGATAAGATCCAATAGCCTTTTCTTGATCTTCGTAGACCATTACATTTTAACGACGCTCTCGCAGCCCGAATAAATTCAGTCAAAATATCTGAATCTAGAGAAAAGGAGGCGTGGTCTCAAAGAAATGTAAGCCTATTACTTTCATTTTTATCAACAATTTCCCATCAAGAATTTAGCAAATGAAATATTTTGAGAAGAATTACTCACGTGACTGGAAAATACGGCCGATAGTAAAGATTTAATTTCGCGGAAGCCATCCTATTCATTTGACAGAATTACTGCTTATTTAATATTTTAAGCTCTCGACTAAGTACGGAAAACAGCGAGCAAAATTTAAAATTATGATCAATTTATTAACTGGGTGAAAAAACGACTTAAGGTGGGGATTTATGACCAAAAAAATTATTCTGCCATCGTAGAAAAACGATACTTATTTTTCTTAAAAATTTCATTAATTAAGTGATTGCCCTTTTTGCGAGTTCGGCATGAAGTTAAATATAAAATTTAGTTTTGTATGAATAAGCAGTGTGCCTAAAATCATAGATTGTTTGAAAAAATCTAAACGGAAAGAAAAATGACGACACATTTTTGATAAATTTCCTTTCAAAGTTATTATGAATTCAGAAAAGATGAAAAGAGAGAGAGAGAGCGTCATTTAATATCTTGACAAAAGCCGTAGCTCGAAGAGAATGTTTGTGTACAGAAAAAGTTTTATTATATAATATAACCATGAGCTTTTTGTTGGACGGTGATTGACATAACGTTTAATAAAACGTCTCCTGTATACAAGTATTATACTATAAGTCAATAATCCAACTTTTATTTTTCTATGTCGATGCTTTTGTGGATTATAGAATTTACAAACACGTAAATAGGCAATCAGAGAAAACTTTCTACCATATAACTCGCTTAGATAATTGCATTTAATTTAAGAGTAAACATTTATTGCACTAGTAAAGAGTAAAAAATATAAAAAAATAATTTTCAGATAAATATCTTCTGGGTAGAGCATGAAAATGTAAAAGATCGCTGAATGCTTATAGTTCCAAAGTATTAATGAGAAAATCGGATTTTCCGCGGAAAATTAACTGAATTCTCTGGATATAAGTATAAATGCATTTCTGTCTCATCGATAAGCATTTCCAAGAATTTTGAATCTATGATGCAATCTGAGGAGTGCATTAAAATTAAAAAGATCGCTGAATGCTTATATTTCCAAAGTATTAATGAGAAAATCGGATTTCCCGCGGAAAATTAACTGAATTCGCTGGATATAAGTATAAATGCATTTCTGTCTCATCGATAAGCATTTCCAAGAATTTTGAATCGATGATGCAATCTGGGGAGTACATTAAAATTAAGAAGATCGCTGAATGCTTGTCCATGTGTTCCATGTTGAGAATTGCGTTTTCCTGTTTAGTTCTCTAATCGAATATTTATCTTTTTTCGAAATTATTATTCTTTCGCGATTCTACCCAAATTGTTCATGCTATAAAAATTTGATGACTACTTCTAATTCGAGTGTAAAATTTACTAAACATCGAAGATAATATTTGTGGTCCATAAAAACACCATGTGTCGTTTACTGGTCTTATGTTTCACCAATGGTTGGCGTGGTCTTTAAAATCAAGCTTCAATCTTTACATTATATGTTAATAAGCGTTTCATAAAATTATAATTAATTTCATTGATAATCCAGTGTTCGTGCAAATAAGATAAAACTAAGCCAGTATCATATACAAATGTGTGAGTGGAAATGCGTGGTTAAGTAGTAAGAGTCAAAAGCTATACAACAGCTATATCGATAACAATGATATCGATAGTTTGTGGAAGAAGAGAGGGAAGGGATTACCAAGAGAAGCCTCACTTCTGCTTGGTAGAGGCTTTGGCCGGAAAGCGTTGTCGAATGCGTCTGAGGGTGTTCAGACAGTATCTGTGGAGCCTGAAGTCAACGACGAGGTTGTGTCTTTGGTCAAGATCATGGGAAAGGAGCTGATTAACAATGATATCGATGAGTTTGTGGAAGAGGACAGCCAAGAGCTGACTACAGAAGAGTTTATATAGTTTCATTGTGTTTCACAGAACGATAATATGGAGGAGAGAAATGCTAAGCATGCGAAACTTTTGCATCCTACATTGAGAATAATCACCCTAATAAGGCAGTGGCTTTACGCTCTAAAAATTAATTAATGATAATGCTGTGTAACATTTTCGTCAAATTTTGAAGCTTCAGCAAAAAGAAATGTCTCTAGACAGTTTTACAGTAAAAAATAGTTAGGTGTGTATTTTAAATAACGAACAAAGTATTTTGAGTTTTTGTATTTGTTTGTTATCTTCGAATAGAATTCGGATTCCGGGTGGGTTCATGCCGCGACAAGAAAAGATGACAAGATTCACGCCCTTTAAAATTGTTATATGTAATTTTCTATGCATGAACGTTATAAATTTTTTGAGCATTATTAAGCATGGAACGGATTATCGTATTTTGCATTCATTTATATGGTAAAAACTGTTTCGCATTTCGAATAAGGTACTGGAGCCAATTATGATCGTTAAAGGAAGTTCCTTTGTAGTCTTCACTTAAAAATTGTAGATTTTTTTTCCAATTTTAGACCTAATTTTTCTATGGCGAAATCTGTCTCTCCGTGTTGTTGTACACGTGCACACTACAACATATATACACGATAATGAACAAAAAAAAGCAAAACGAATTCTTTTACAAAAAATTCTAACAACAATTCAACTTTGTATTAAACAGAATGACGCGAAAATGCAGCAATTTAGCAACTTCAAAAAAATGCAAAATAAAAATACTGGGATATGAACAAAAAAAGAATTAACAGAAAAAACATAAAAAAGAATAAACAGAAAAATATAAACAATAGACGCAATGCATCTGGTGCGCGCAAACGCAGCAGCAACAGGAATGCATTGATAAAAAATACAGTATTAACTAACAGAATAGGGACTCATCAAAGGACAAAATCAAACTGTAATATATATCAAAACACAATAAAATTGAAGAAATACAATTGAAAAATAAGCAAAGAAGAATCCGAACGGAGAACTTTATGAAATGTAACTCTCCATTGGGATTCTAAAGTTTAAAAAATATTATTCCTATTTTTTTCAATCTATGGAATAAATTCAGGTCAGAGAGGGAACTTAAAATTTTGACTCTTTAGTCGTTCCCTATATAGAAAATTTATCCCTCTACTTAAATTTTAGAATCCCAATGGAGAGTGACCTTTGATAAAGTTCTCCGTACGGATTATTCTTCTTTGTTTCTCAATTCTATTTCTTCACTTTTATTGTGTTTTGATATATATTACAGTTTGATGTTAGTCCTTTGCTGGCTTCCTATTCTGTTTCACCTTTCATCCCCATGTAATGAGATTACGCAAAGAGCTTGATAAGGCCCTAAATATCCTGGAAGTTCTTTCAAACACTTCCTGGGGAGCTTCACGGACATCCTTGCTCAGAGTATATAGAACATCCATACTTTCCAAGATGGATTACGGATGTGTGATATACGGCTCAGCATGACAGAGTATGTTAAAGAAATTAGATCCCATCCATGACTCTGCCCTGAGACTTTGCAGTGGCGCTTTTCGTACTTCAGCTGTTGAAAGTTTGTACGTTGAATGTTGTAAACCTTCTCTTGAATATCCACGTACAATGTTGACTCTTCATTTATATTTTAAAATTTTATCTCATCCTGGACATCCTTTTCATACACGCAAGCAAAGTCAACTTATACTTCTCTTGCAAAGGGCAAGATCAACAGTCATTCCTTCATTTTTTCACTAGAGTATCAGAATTTCTTAATTTTTTTAGTCTAGACAGTGTACAGGTCATGCCTACCATAAAATACCATCTCGCTCCATGGAATTCACAGGGATTAAACTTTTTAAATGCTTTTAAAGCCTTTGACAAAGCTAATACGGCCCCTGATATTTATCAACAATTCTTTGTAGACCATCGTGAAGTTTACCAAAACTTCATGCCTATTTTTACAGATGGCTCAAATTGCTCATCTTGCACTTAATTTGCCTTTTTTTATCAATTCTACCCTCTCATTTCAACTTCACCTATCATGCTCTATTTTTACTGCAAAAATCACTGCCATTCTACATGCGTTATCTCAAATTTCTAGTGGTCCACCTGATACACCATTACATCATTTATTCAGATTCATGAAGTGCCCTAGAATCTATGACTTCACTTAATCGGTTCAGTCACCCATTGACATTCAACATTCTTGAATTGCACGATCGTCTTACTAGTAAAGGTTTCACTATTCTCTTCTGCTGGATTCCCTCT
>BGPR01005578.1:54207-74050 GCA_013235015.1 Araneus ventricosus | reverse complement strand
TAATAAAACAGCTGTAACTCCATTTGTAATTCACGTAGAGTAAAAAAATGTGACAGTTTTAGAAAGCTGGTTAAACAGGCTACAAAATTAAGTCATAAAAAGTTTTTTGATAATTTCATCAAAAACGACGATTTTAAACCAGTCGGATACCTTAATACGCATGCAAATTGATTCAATCTGTGTCTTTTCAAACTGAAGTGATGTGCGTTCTACCTTGTGGAGCGCAGGGAAATAAGCAGAAAACTTGAGAGATTTTGATGAATATCACAAGCTGCCTGCTAGATCTCGCCAGCACCGACTAATTATTTATTTCTATAGTTTTCCTTTTCTTGTCTTATGATGTCATCTGTAGGAAATGCAGCATGTGTAATCTGGAGATCATGTGTTTCGGTCTTCTAGCATGTAAATTATGTATTCTGTAGCGAGATGAGATACAGGGTGGTCATAAATTGAGGAATCCTCTGCAATAACAACACAAGTGGAATTACCTTGATTCCTGATGAACCATGTCAAAAGAAGGCTTGTTGGCCTACCTTGCTGTTCCTAGGGCTCTATTTCGTATTCGAACCCTAATGGTTTGTAAAAACATTATTCAACTCTCACGTGTCTCTGTTTCCCGATTCTGGTAGAAGGTGGCGCTACTGTCTGAGACCCTTTTAGGAAGCACGTGTATATCAAAGGACGCCACATGTTTGTAACTTTGTTTCGCAATATTATTATTTTTAATTGAAAGCAGTGTTTTGGAGACACTTCAGGTTCCACTTAATGGAAGGAGTTGCAAAAAAATGTGCCAACCCTGTGTGCTCTTTCCTTTACCATGTGATAAAAATGAACGTTGGTGATGAGAAGCATGAGAGAATCATTCTGTTCCGGGACGAAACAGGAACTACACGGTGTTACATTTCCTGTGTTTGCTATGTAGATTCCTTAATGTGCAGATAGTGCATCTGGGCACTCATATTGTCAATGCGACAGGAACTTTGGGAACTATTCTCAGAGGTTGACAGCCGAGGATAAAAAATCTATCCACCCAGCATTATTCCGCCGCTAATCATTGCTTCTTAAAAATAAACATACCGTTATACAGGAAACAACGTATGCTAATAGATTCCTTGTCTAAAAAGTTCAAAAAGGGGTCGTCCACATATTTATCATTCCTCTAACTTTAAGATTCCCAATGGCAACCCACATTTTTATCAACGGATTTCAAAACCGCATGAAAAGATATGCTCGGGTACCAAATTTCATTGTCCAAGCTCAGTAACTTTTTAAATTATAAGCAAATAAAATTTTGGGTATTTAATTCTAAAGTAAAATTTTGAATTTTTATTGATATCTTGAGAAATAATGTAATTATTGAACTAGAATTTTTTATTAATAGTGAGAATTAATATTAGTTGAAATTAGTTGAATTATTATATATTAGTTGAAATTAGTTGAATTATTATATGTTAGTTGAAATTTTATAAATTAAAGTGTTGTAATATTGCACTATTTATTCTTTTAAGCATCATGTTTTACCGATTGTAAAATGTAGGACATTACTTTGAGAATAACATTTAAAGTGCGAAATAATTTAAAATACTGCTACCGACATTTAATCCCAAGCAGACAACTTTAGTAAGTAAATGTAGAGACGACCCCTTTTATGTCGAGAATACAAAATCTCAAATAGCTCCCAATCAATTAATGATATATTAAGAAAAATTAATATCAAGGGGTATTTTTTCATGAGAAATTTATTTATGGCATCAAAAAAGGGTGTTGCCATTAAGAATTTTGAAGTTAGTGCAATTATAAATACGTTAACAACCCCTTTTGAACTTTTTAGACATGGAATCTATTAGTAGACATCGGTGTTATATGGGTTAATAATTTATTCTTCAGTTTTTGAACAGAGAGTTGTCACACAGATGACGAAATTTACTGTTTTTTTATTTATTTATTTTCTCATTCTTTGTGTCGAGATTATTGAAACCCAGGAGTGGATCATTTCGCTTCAGCAACGACTCTATGACCCTTTCTTGCTCTTTTGCCTCCATATTTCTCTTATCGCATTAGAAACAACTTAAATCTGTTTACCTTGTCTAAATTTAAATAAAAAGCTAATTCTTAATTTCAAATCATGTTTAGTCAAACCTTCTAGATTCTTCTAGAAGGTTTGAACCTTCTAGAACCTTCTAGATCTAGCGCAGTAGGTGGAAAATATCGTGATAGAAATTCTATGATTTTTTTAAAATCTTGTCAATAAAATTAAAAGGAGAAATAAAATGAAGATAGTTATTATAAATATGTAACATAAAAAGATATTTACCAAAAAGCTAAATATTGCACATATTATAATTCAGCCACTAGAGACTGAACAGCTTAAGCCGTTGATGACGCGCTCACATCCGGAATAAATTCAGTCAAAATCTCTAAATTGGGCTGGAAAAAGTGGTGTCAAAGAAATGCAAGCCTATAGCAGGGCATTCATGAGAAGGGTAGCCATGCCATTTGTCCTAAGACTGTTTTTATACACCCATTTTAGTCGAAATATTAGGCAAAGCATTCATGGATACTCCAAAATTTCTTTCGAGACAACGTTCAAAGTCGCAGAATTCTACCCACCCATCCTCCTATTACCCCTTCATGGAGGAATTTGAGTTTCATTTCTACCCTCGTCTAGAGGTGCCAATGTAGGTACATCCTATGTTTTGCCGCTATCCTCGCATCGGAGTTTTAAATTGAAATCGGCGGATTGAGTTTTGGATTATAAGTTCTTTTGAATTCCACCATTTCGAATCATTTGCGCCAAATTTGACAGGTTTTGTGCCTTCACGATTTTCTTTCTCTTCCCGTGTTCCAAAAATTTCATTTTGGAGGAGCGGTGAATGGCCACTTATTGCTCTCTTTTATTATTAAAGCCTTTTCTGCAAGATTTTGGTAAATTAATTATTTTCTTTGTAGACTTTCACGCAGCCCGGGGAATAGGACCGGTAGTTCAGATTTCGCAGAAACTGTCCGATTAATCTTCAGAAATTACTACAAACTTGTTTTTTTTCAAGCGTTCACTAAGCAGAAAAAACAGCGAGGAAAGTCAGAAATTTTGTTCAATTTATTATCAGCTTGGAAAAACAGTTCCCTGAAAAATTTAGGTGATTTATGTCTAACGAAATATGTCTTGCCGTCAAACGAACTTAATACACATTTTTCTTGAAAATTTTATTAATTAAGCGATTTTAAGGCCGTTTTCCATTTTGGGAACAAATTAAATTGAAGAATTAATTGTGTATGAATAAGCACTATATATAAGTCCTAGAATATTTGAGAATACCTAGAAAAAATAAAAATTATAAAAAAATTTCTTACTTTTCTTTCAACCTATTAGGAGGATAAAAAAGTTGAAACTGTCTCTTAAATATGTTGCAATAAGTCTTAGCTCTAAGTTGCGTTTACGAAATATCTTTTATTTTTATATCATCCTGCTCTAAGCAAAATTGCAGAAACATATGCGCAACATCCTGTGTTTTTCTTAGAAGAATCAATGTAATTATTTCAATTATGGCATTTTTTGGTTATCAGGATTCTATTATATTAATCAATTAAATATTTATAATTTGTAATACTAAAGATAAAATCCTTTCTGTGGTGAAATTTATAACCATCCTTTTTAACATTCTCTTATAAGAAGTTTAAAGAGAGAAAGTATTGTTGTTGCCAAAAACGTTTTTTCAGTGACACGTCAAAATATCCTGCCGATAAAATAATGTTTTTAATGTCATTCAGAATTTGATTTTGGGTTATTTTGTTAGACTATTTTTTCGTATGCTATTTGCTCGGAGCTATTTTGGCAAGGTCTATTTTTTCAGGGATGTTATTGCCTCGGTTATTTTGAGGCGAAAACATTCTTTCTTGATATCCAGATGTTTATGCATCTTCATGGTTTAAGCCTCCCTGCGTCCAAAAAAATTTCGAAGTGTGTCCGTCCGTCTGCCTGTCGGTCTTTCATTCTATAACAACTATAATTCAGAATCGTAATTATTGCGATCTTGCAAATTGGAGTTAATGTAATTTTTATAGTTGCGAAAACTTTTGTGCTATTAGGATTATATTGATGTGCATCATTTAGCAATTTATAATATAAAAGAAAATAACATTTTATCACGTGAAATTTGTAAACTTCCTTTTTTAAAAATATATTCACTATGATGTTGGCTTCATCATTAATCTGTTAAATTCCAGCTCAATTTAAAGCATTAATTTCCTTAAAATCTTTTAAATTTTGTTAAAAACAGCAAGATTAAGAAAACTGCAAAATAAAGTTTAATTCATATAGTTTTTCCTGTGCTTTTAGATTGGTTTCTCAGTAGAAAATCATTCAAATTAAATTTATATGTATCATAAGAGTTTTAAAATATTGCAAAATAGTGATGGCATTCGATTTGCTTAACCTTCCAGCGGGCGCGCCCTCCATACAAACATTAAAGCTCGTGCGTCATTCCTAGACATACTATTGTAAAATATTAGTTTCTAAGAGGGTAATTATTAAAATTAGGTGGTAATTGGGTAAGGGTAAATAGTAGCAAATATTTTAAACATTTTGTATTTAAAAAGGAATAGAAAAAATGTCAAAATAAATCAAATAAACAATATAAAATAACCATAGATTTAACTGAATGACGTGAAAATAAAGTAAATGAAATTGCCAATATCTCTACGGAAATATTTACCTTTGTAATATAAAACTATAAAAACAATATAGAATTTGAAAATCAAATGAAATTTGGATATAAAATGCAAGAAGTCGGTTTCAGTCATTTTATTGCAACGGCCGCACGTGTCTCTGAAATACAAATAGCAGATTTGCAGAGTGCTATTAACGCCTCCGGTTCGAAACGATGACTAAGAGTTCGTCGAAATGAGCTGGAAGATTAGCCAGGGTTATGCCCCTCACGTATAAAGAGGGGCATAACCTCGTAGCACCCTCTGGTAAAAGATAAAAAACCGAAATTCTTCTCTAATATATTTCCAGGAACATTTTCGCTGGAAGGTTAAATTATCTCGAAAGTAGATCTGAAGAAAAAATGCTTGAAATCAACGACTCTTTAACTCATCAAAATCTAGCTAATGTGTGGTATATGATGGAGATAACATTTTTAAGATATCGGGGACGTCTTGTTAGAAAAAGCAGAAAGGAAACAAAAGTAGACCATCGGTGTCCGGTTCGAGGATTCAAGATTGAAGACTCATGGGAACTTTTATCTCCCGACTGACTTTTATGTTCTTCTTTTAACTGTAACTTCAGCAATTCAGTGTTGTACGATCCAGTTACATTAAATGTTTGCATAACTTTTTTCTCCTTTCTTCGCTTTTATATAAAATATATCGCTTATAAGCAACAACACCTAACTCAATTTTTTTTCAAGAAGCATCTTATACAAACATGAGACCATATGTTTTTACCAGATGTGAAGAAATTAGAAATATTCGTTATTGGTTGCGAAAAATTAAGTTCTTTGAAATTTCAATTAATTGCGACAGGTAGTATTGCTTGTCATGCAACGATATGTTGCGCATTTTTCTGGATTTCACTCTCAAACCAAACCTTCTGGTTAAATGAAGAAATCCGCATCTATATTCCAGTTGATTCATTTTGAAGCTTTTTCACCATTATTTGTAAACAGTAGAATGAAAGATAAAATGAAACTTAAAAAATTTAGAAATACATCTGCTGTCCATCGAAGATTAAATATTTAGTCATTTTTGTGCTTAGTCTGTTACTCTCGCGAACGGAAAGTTTAACGTAATTAATTTAACTTTCTTGCGCGCTATGTACGAAATAAGTTCATTACCAATTATACTGCGAAATAAAAGATGATTTAACTTCTATATGGGCGCAGTTTATAGCTCTCACAGTTTTCTTTTGGCCTCCTGTAAATTATGTTCTTTCATTTAAAACAAAAGAAATATTAATGATAAATTCATTACTATTCTAAAGCCCTGTTCCAGTATACGGTAATGAAAAAGGTCAAGCCGGTTGCACTCGACGGAGGGTAAGAGTTCTGCTCTCCAGTTTAATTACACCCAGCATAAAAAATATGAGTGTACTCTAGAAAATCGGAAATATATTGTGAAAAGCAATGGAATCCGAAAGATGATAGTTTATATTGTAACAAAATTCGTTCTGTGGGTGTATGGTGTAAACAGTCCAACACGCAGGATAATACAGATTAGATTACCCCGCCCTGGCCTAGGCTGTGCAGGAAAAATATGATACATATTATTTTACAATATTTTTCTCTCCTTTTTTAGAGACGGGAAATATCAGTTTCACTGAATGACGACAATAAGTCTAATTCTTTAATTAGCAGTTCGTGAAGAAGTTCTCGCAATGAGATACGAATATCGGCATTATTTATCGAATCTTTTAAACTCATTAATTGCTATCCACTAGACCAGTTTTTTCTGTATAATGTCCAAATTTAGCACTCTTTAATTACGTGAAGAATAGATCCCGTTTCTTGGCCGCATGAACATAACGACGTTTATTTCGAAGAATCTATTGCCTGATGTTCTCTGAAAACTTCATGTGCCGTCAAAATTTGATTTATGTAGAAATCGCCATATAGTCTAGCAACGTTAATTTTATCTATTAGGTTTTTGGTCCATCGCGCCTTTTTTGAATCATTCCAACGATTTTGCCACAGGTCTTTTATAATTTTATTTCCTTCATTTCTTATATGGTTTCTAGAGGGAACAAAACTAATTGTTTCATCTGAAATCAATGTTGCCTCCTTGGCTAATTGATCTGCATATTCATTCCCAAAATTCCCCATGTGTGCTCTAATCCAAGTCAAGGTTATTTTTCCCTTGTATTCTTTTATATCTTCTTTTATATTATTGATTATGTCTCTCTCTTCTTCTAGAGCACCTAATGCCATAAGTGCTGACCCGGAGTCACCGTTTATATTTACTTCTCCTAGGTCATTTGTTCTGACACTGTAATCAAAGAGATATTAGATTATTTTCTTTCTTATTGTCTTCTATTCTAAAAGTGGGCGGAAGTTACAAAATCAACGAGAAGTGCTTGATAAGCAATAAATTTATTGATGCCGAAACAATCGCATGGACCCAAGAATAGAGAAAATCTTATTATTATTTTTTTCATATAAAAACGCAAAATGCCTTTTATCGATGCGCTTATTTCAAATACGCCTGCTCAACAAAGCACATTGAATGGAAATCTTAACATCGACGAAGCCTTGAGGGGAGTTGGAACCCCGGGTCCGTTCACCCTAACCCTGTTACTTCGATCTACCTCTTCTCAAAATATCTTATAGATATATGCTTGACATTTTTTATACAAGTAAATTACATCTTTCTCATTATACCAAAATGATTTTTTTAAATTCAAAAATGCATTTTTTTATAAATTTTTTTCGTGTCAGAACAAAAAATGTGAAATTGGCCACTTCGATGTACCTTTTCTCCAAATCTGTTACAGATACATGTTTGAAATTTTTTATAAAAGCAAAGTACACCTTCTCATTATACTGAAATAAGCTTTTGGTAAATTTTTAATTTATTATAAATTTACAAAATATTTAATTAGACATCGTGAAATTTTATCCTATTTTGACACAAAAAATTGTAAAAAATACAGTTTTCAGTTTTAAAAAAAAACTCTTTTCAATATAATGAGAAAGGTGTACTTTACTTGTATAAAAATTTCAAACATGTGTCTATAACAGATTTTGAGAAAAGGTATATCGAAGTAACAGAGTTAGGGTTAACGGACTTAGGGTTCCAACTCCCCTTGATTTTACTAAGGATAAAGAAAACAAAAAAAAAAATGGTACAATGTGCCTTTCAGCCACGCAAGTGAAACATAATGTATTAATCGTGTATTATGGTATCTTGAAATAAAATATTCTTTACTGGCGCCGTCACTTGCGTGGAATCAAAATATAAGTAAATCAATGGAATTGTTTATTATTATGTTCGAAGAATAATATACAGGGTATCCACACTTATCGTGGTCCAATAACTAATTCATAAACCGTTTGAGATAGATATATAGTTCCAGTTGAAAAAATACTTTAAATTATATTTTACGTTTTTTGAGTCTATAAATATATTTCAGAAAAAGTTAATAATTCTAATTTTTTATATGTGTTTCCCGTCCTACCACACATATAAGGTGAAATATTTTTCATACACTAACGTTTATAATCAAAAAAAAGTTCCACTCTTCTGCGGCTAAAACTGACCGAGTTATGGAGCTTTAAATTTCGCTGACTTAGACAACTTTACACCATTTCAATAGCCCCATCGAAGACGATCCACCAATCAATACACAACACTTGCTCGATGAGGACGCTGATTGGTTTAAAATTATGAAATTCAAAGCTCCATATCTCGATCAAATTTAGTCGCAGAAAAGTGGAACTTTTTTTAGTTAGAAATATTAGGGTGTGAAGTATATCTTACTGAATATGACTGATACGATAGGGGTCGTATAAAAATTAGAATTTGTAACTTATTCAGAAATATATTTATAGACTCAAAAACATAAAATATCATTCTTCCCTTCATTTAAAACATTTTTCCAATCGGAACTATATAACTATCTCAAACGGCTTAGAAATTACCTATTGGACCACGATAAATGTGGACTCTATATATTGTCATGTAAAATAAACATGTATTAAAAACTGTAGAGCAACCAGAAGTGAATGAAAATTCTCTTAGAAAATTCCATGTTTGCAAACCTGGAACAAGTCAAGTTGAATAAAGGTTTGTGAAAGGTCATCTTTCTGAACGCACTGTCAGAGACTATACATTTTTTTATCTTCTTTGCTTTGCCTATCTAAATTTAAAGAATTGCAAGGAGATAATCACTTCCCAAGTTTCTCTTGAGTACAGATCTTCATTGATATTCACAGATTATTGCGTGCTAATGGTGCTTTCTCAGCTCCAATAAATTCGGTCATAATGTCCGAACCTGCGCAGGACAGAGCAGTAGTCCGCCAAAACAGAAGCCCATTAATGTCTTATTTATGGACAAAAACTTACGGTTATCTGTATGAGTTTTAAATTAAATATTGTCAGAAAAGTGTTTTGCATAACCTGGAAAATACATCCGGCAATAAGGATCTAACTTCACCGAAGCCATCTGATTCATCTTCAAAAATTAGCTTATGATTATCTAGGTACGAAAAAAAAAAACGAAAGCATATTCTTTTAAGGCTTTTTTTAAACGTTTCAATATTATTAACGCTATAGATGAGTTAAGTTTAACAGTAAAAAAAATTTTACCATGCACTGGAATTTGATGTACAAAATATATCGCAAAAAGCCGGTGTTATACATATTCTTCAAAAAAATTTAATTAATTACAAAAAATATTGTCGATTTTTTCGTAAAATTAAATTTCAGAAACGAATTCGTTAAAATATTAAGTGCAGCTTTTTTTCAAAGACACATGAAAAAAATGATTAAAAGAATGAAAATTTTACGTGTTATAATGGTAGCTATGAACATGTTATAATGGTAATTATAAAAATAATTTTCTAAACAGGTAGAGAGCCACTGCTAGTTTAACTACTGGATATTTAAAAGATTATGATTTAATCCACATCCCATTTAACTCATTCGTCTTTTCTTTTCGTCACTGTGTGCTTCAGACTTGGAATCTTGAAGTTTCCCTGTCAAATGTGTACAAGGAAAAGACGTGTTATAATGGTAGCTCGGAATGGTTATAATGGTAGAATGAACATGTTTTATTGGTAATCATAAAAATAATTTTCTAACCAGGTATGCAGAACGCCGCTCTATGTCCCTGTTGAAGCTTCCCTGTCAATTAAATGTGTACACGTGGAAGAATTTATTGAATAAAACTACATAGAAATGGTTACATCACAATGAATAAAATATTTCGTTGATTATATTATCTGAATTGAACGATACCGATAGCGCCTGTTGGTAAATCCCTCTAGTTGGCAGTTGAATTATATTAAAATATCTATATTAAAAATATTCTTAACTGGGTCATATTCAATTGTAAAAGAGCGGAACTTTTTCATTTAAAATATTATTATCTCTATATTATTTTGCTAAATACGACTAATAGGACTGAGAGTCGGTACAAAAATTTATACTTCGTCATTCTTTCAGCAGTACTTTTATTCATTCTCTATATGTCATTAGAAGCATTTTTACTAATGCAAGTACAGTCGCGAAAAAGAAAAGGAGCCAACCCGCATTATTTTGCCGTCGTTCATCGCGTATTAAAACAAAAGGTCCCAATTTCCAAGAAATAAGGTATAGCAAAAAGTGTCATGTTAAAAATTTTCATAAAGGGTCATATGCATATGTCTAATATCTCTAATGTCAAAATTTTCAATGTAAACGCATATTTAACTTTAAAAAATTCAATACTACATAAAAATTCATGCTGGAATACCAAGTTTCATCATTCAAGCATTTTTTTCGCAATTATAGAATCTTTTAGTATACGTTACCTTTTTTTTTAAAGCCCAAAGAACGATCGCAGATTAATGCTGGGTGGCTCCTTTTTTTACACGACTGTACAGCCTATGTCTTATGATTTATCAGAAAAATAGACTCCGCAATAGTTAAGATTTCATTACGCTAAAGTGATCGATTTTTTTATATAGAATTGCCATGTGTTATACTTTTAATGTCTTAGCTAAGTATGAGTAATAGCTGGAGATGTTTAAAATTAAGTGCAATTTATTTTGAGGGCGAATAAAACAAATAACTTCAAGAAGAAATAGTGATTTATATCCATTAAATCTTGTTCGTATGGAGTCGACTTAGACCCATAATGCTTATTATTCGCAAAATATTAAATTAATTCAAGATTGCACATTTAAATTTTTATGAGGCAACATATTTAAGAGACGTTTGTGGAGGAGTAATAGTATGTAAATCAGGAAGTTTTCAGAATGCCTCTAAAATAAATGTCATGAGAAAAAAATTCCCGAACTTTAATTAATTTTTCTTAAAACCTATAATATTTAAAAATCCTTTTTCAAAATAGATTCCAAAGAGGCATGTCTGCAATAGAAAAATATTTTACTGGAAGCCTTTTCATTTTGTTTAAGCAGCTATAAGCGTAAATTTAAACTGTTATTACTACATGAAGTAATGAGCTATTGCGACAGGCGGGGGCATCACAATAATAATTTTATTAACCTTCCAGCAGGTGCGCTAAAAATTTTTACACGAGTGGGCACGTGTCGTACTTTTTACGACACAATAAGTTTCTTCCCTTTTACCCTAGCTTGTAAGTTACTTCATAATAGTAATAAGGGACACATCAGAAAAGCAAATCCTTTCATTAAGAGTGAAAATTAATTTTTACATTATTTGCAAAGTCTAAAATTATACTGAAATCAGAGAAAGCAATGAGATTTAACACTATCATTTTCTGAAAAAGGTATTAAGCAATATATAATAAAAAAATAGTATAAGAACCAACTAAGATTGTACTACAAAGACTTTCTTCTTAGTTTCTTATCATTGTCCTTGCATTCGAAACATTGAACTATTGCCGGAGAGTGACGCTTACAAGTATACTATACATTGTATCTACTGTATTTCACGGATTTTGATGATTGTTTTATTTCTTTCAAGCGCAACCCACAAGCTCTTTTTTCTCAATGCTGGTTGCTGTTCACTTGCTTTTTCAGGTTCAGATGTATAATTTGGATTTAAAGACATGGTAATGTCACCTGGCAATGATAAGATATTTTGGGCTCTAGTAGTGAGGTGTTTTCATAAGACTGAGGTTTCTCAAGAAATTTCTTCGGCTTGGTGGTTTATTGGCAGGCTTATTACATATTAAATATTTTTGATAATGTAGAAAGAAATATTCAATCACTGTAATACGCAACGGACATATAATTATCAAACTGAAACGTTAAGACGTGAAAAAAATTTTCAAATTACACTAGCGGGCGCGTCGTATTTTTTACGACAAAATATAAAATAGTATGAAATCACCTTAAAACTCGGACAAACCCATTTAATCCTGAAGAGAAGGGTCGCATGAAGGAATAGCAATGACCTTCAAACAGTTTTGGCTCCGAATGTGAGAAATGAAAAATCCCGTTTATCGTAGAATTTGCGCGGGTGCGCCCGCTGGAAGGTTAATAGCATCTTATATATAAAATCTTTGATTAATGAGTTTCCATTTATGAAGATCAAATCATCTTCATAATCACTACTCATACTTAGTTAAAAGGAAGAATTATTTTTAAAAACAATATATATTTATTTTAAAGAATTGAAATGTGGAGAGGTGTTTCAGCGAAACTGGAATTATGCCATGATTATTGCTTAAAAAATTGTGAATATATAATTTTTTATTTGAATTAAATATATTTTTAAACCACTTAACAGCTTTATTATTTACTTTCAAATAAGATTAAATCCTTTCCTCAGGAAATATGGTGTCATTTTGATTCAATTAAGATATCATGAAATATTTTGGATGTTTATGAATGTTATGTAATTTTTGTTTAGAATTACAGCTTTTATGAATGACTTATTTTTGGTTTTTTAGTTCAAAAATTCTATAATTTGAAGCAATTATGATTTTGGGCCAAGCAAGTTCATTTGTTAACTTAAGAAATATTTATTCAGCTTTTGATGTCTAGTCATTCTGAAATTGTTTGGAAGTGATTATTTGCTGGTAGTGTACCTACAAATAAAACGCTATTTGCAGGTACACTGTACATACTGATAAAATGTATTTGCAGGTACACTGTGTCTGGTTTTGTGAAATTCAATATGCTTCCGTAGGAATTTTGAAATGTTCCTTTTGTACTTGAAGTGTTATTTTGGTGTTTATGAGGTTGTTAAAAGAGAAATTAATGCTACTTTGAGAGAATTGTCAGTGTTTCGTTGGATACATGTGATGTTTTAGTTTCACAGTTAATTTGGTATTGAGTACTGATTGCTAATTCATTTCATTGAATTTGCTAGAGAAAATATATTAACTGATTTTTTTGGTAATAAAATTGAACCTCTTAGAAAGTTATTGATGAAAATCAAATTTCCTATCCTTACGATCTCCAAAGGCCAAAGATGTCTTCCGAAATTTCTTCTTTTTGTATTTGACGGAAATCCAAAATTAATAGTTAAATATTCTATAATACCATTTACAAAATGCAAATTTATATTGAAGAAAATGCATATTTAACCGTCGTTAAAAATTTTAACAAAGGGTGAGAGACTAAACGAGTAAACTAAATGACCGCGTACTTCTTCATAACACGATTGAGTGGTATGGCAGAAAACTGCTTACCTACTAACCAAAAGACCATGGGTTTGAGTCCAGGCAATATGTTAGGTGGGGTTTTATTTGGAATCACAGTTGCGTAAACAATCTGTTTAGGAATTTGAAATTTCGCAAATCATGTTTCAAAGGAATGTCTATAAATTCAATATTTTATTTGATTTTTCTCCTTTTTTTTCTAAACCTTGCTCATTTTCAAGCATATTTTAAATAACTCTATTGTTACTCCATTCCCCTACCCGATCTTTGCATGTGTTCTAATTTTAAAAAAGTAAGAATATTTGTTTAGAGGTCTTTTCGATTTCTTCTATAGAGAAAAACTAAATTGAACAAAATAATTAATAACGTTTTATCCAAAGATAAAGTGAATGCTAATTCGAATATCCAAAAATAGGTAGAATTTCTGTAAGGAATCTAGATAATGAACAGCATCTAAGTTCCACAGATTTTAATAGTGGATTAAAAACAATCAATAAAACATTTGTAGAAACGACAAAACGTCTTAAATCTAAAACCAGCAATGAGAAATAATATTGAGAATTATATTTAAAAACATGTTTTAAATTATAAAAATTAAAGAAAAAAATCACGTCAACTCATTATTTATTCTTAAACTGTAAATAACGTTTTATACTCAGATATTTTACTTGTTAAGACTGATTCCTCTTGATCTAGTATAACTAAGCAAGTCCATGAAACAAGGATTCAAAAAGGGAGCTAACAGCACTCTGAGGTCCTCACACTGGTCACCCTAATTACCGACAGCGGCCAACGTTGAATTCAAAATTAGTTGAATTTTAGAGTGACACAATGATCTTTAAGTTACATAATAATTTTCGATGATATCATTGAAAAATGTTTACAAAAAATCTCGCTTTAAAATATTGCGTTTTTAGAGAAAAATAGCACTGAAAACGAACTGGTATCATTGATTAGAAAATTTCTTTTAAAGTTGTATACAGGGTGTCCCAAAAAGGTGGAACAAGCGTTTATTTACTTAAATATTGATTTTAGACATATACTTCCAATTACAAAGTTTCATCAAATAAGGTAAAAATTTGTATGAAATAGTTTAATATCGAAGGGAATTGATAATAAAAAGTTAATAAAAATTAGATTTTTATACGTCCCCCATAGAGCAAAAATGCCAATTCGTAAAATTTTCTTTTGCATTCATCTATTCACATATAAAGTTGCTCGCTTCTATCAGCAAAAGTTACAGATATACAAGAAGACAAATTTGTTGACTTAGACTACTTTTCGATTCCTCTCACTGCGTTTGATCCAGTCTTCCGACGTATATTTTAGGGATAATATGCATATTTAAAAAAATATTTATAGGGCGGAATCAGGAAATTAAAATGTATTTGTTAACTCTTGTTAAATCTAAAAACTAGCCAAATAATATATCAATTGAAGTATTTAAAAAATAGTTCAACTTGGGAACCTTCGAAAAATATTCAAAGCAGTGACCTCTCATCTGCTCAGAAACAAGCAGTGCTAGAAAAATATTACTATAATACAATTAAAATACAATTTTTCAAAAATAGCTTTACCTTCAAATAGTCCAAACTTGAGGTTGTAATTATTTGAATTGTATTTTAGATGTTTACAGTACTTTTTTCCGAGAATGACTTTTAATAACAGTTTAAAGTTGCAGACCTAAAGGACGAGTCGTCACTGCTTTTAGGAACAACTTAATAATACGCACAACGCTAAGAACAAATACTTCAGTATTCTGATTCAATATTAGGCTATTTTCCTGCTATACCTGCAATTTTCATTTTCTCAAGTTGCCCTTCCATTATTTATCAAGTTGATAATTGCAACTATCTGCAAATGAAACTGAATAACACTATGCGTCATTGACAATTTATTTTCAATCCGTGATGACTGACTGATATACTGCAATAAATTTACATTTCTGTAATAAACATCTCCATATAAATTTGTGAGCAGCCTCTTGAAATTTAAAAATTACTCTGCAAGTTTTGCAAACAGAATTGTGAAACTTAGATTATGCATAGATGAGTGTAAGAGGAATATTTCACTCAATCATTGGCAATTTTGTTCTATGGGGCACGTATTAAAAATTAATTTTCTTAACTTTTATTTTCAACTTCCAAAGAAGCCAAAGTGTTTTCTCACAAATTCTTACCTTATTTGATGAAACTTTGTATTTGGAAGTATATGTCAAAAATCAATATTTAAGGAAATAAACGCTTGTTCCACCTTTTTTTGACACCCTGTATAATGTAAAAATCCCTTTCTTTTGTCAAAAATTACAGAGTAATAACTTGAAAATTCCAAGCTATTGAATCAAAAAACTGTGAAGTCAGTCAAACCATCATTGGAGAAGTTAATTTTGAATGCTTTTTGAGGGAATTTTATGTTGGCAATCAAACATTTTTAATCCCATTTTGGACCACACATTATAATCGATGTCCTTATGTGAAGCGTTTGTGAAAGCTGAAGGGAGAAGACTTCACTATTTTCAATGTAAATAATTAAAACATGTAGGGTTGTTTCAAACTAGCCTTGCAATTCAGATAGAAATATATTAAAATTTCTTTTATCATCCCCTTAATGATAGCAACATAACATAACACCACTCAATGCTATATAGTTTATTTATTTTTCAACTATAAAATTTAACGTTATTAAACAGTGTCGCGGACATGAAGTGGAAGAAAAATCACAACACCCCGAGGAGGTGACTTCTTTTAGAACTTACCAAATTCCTCTCACTGCTGCCTAATTATTAAACGCTACAAAAATCACAACACCCGAGGAGGTGACCTCTTTTAGAACTTACCAAATTCCTCTGCTGAGTAATTGTTAAAGGCTACAAGTTTACTTATGTTATGAGGATGGGCTGCTATTCTGCGTTGTATCCCATTTTTTTCGTAAATAAACCATGTCGATAAATAAACTATGAAAATACATAATATTACAATATTGCATATGAAATAACTGGACACTTGTAATAAATACATGGAATGGAAAGACTGTAAAATGAGAAAAAAATTTCATTTAAAAAGCAAAAAAATAGTGTGGGGAAGAGGGAGTAAAGAATAGAGAAAAAAAATAAAAGAATGTTTACATAACAATGCAATTAGACATTTAAGCTATTTGTGTTTGAGACGTTCAGTCTTAAGTAAACCATCATAGAAAACTATGATGTGGCTCAGGATAGTTGGGTGGATAGTTAGTAGTAAGCCAAATGAGAAAAAAGTGAATAAACTGCAAAGGAATTTGTCACTAAAACCGATATCTATAAATCGTTAAATAGAGAGAAAGAAATTTGAAAAAAAGAATTATAAAGCAACAACAATAAAAATAAAAAAATGACAAGATTAAAAAAAATGAAAAAGATAAAAATGAAAAAAAAAACTACAATAAAAAAAGAAAATGAAAGAAGAAAAACAGTTTAAGAATTTATTCAAAGTAGAAATATGCATGTCATACCATTAAAGGCAAAAAGGGAAAGCCAAACCCTCATTTCTAAAAGGGCGCGTATCAGTTTTAAAATATTCATTTCGACGGATGGAAAAAAATTTAAATGGAAATCTCTAAATAATTTATGCATATTACTCTTTGATTTAGAATATTTTTAAACAGCATGGAATATTTTGTGTAATAAATAATCATTTCATGGATCTTATTTCATAAAATATTCCTTTTTACTTCAAACATGGTGAAATATTAACTAAATATGGGATGGTATCATTTTTACAAACTTATTTATTACTTGAATTGCTCCATGTTTGTAAAGATGGATGTTTGTAATCGATTTTCCCCCCATTTTTTGACGTTCCAATGGATCGAAATTTTGAAAATCTGTGTACATGAGATATAATTTTACAGTTTTTAACAATTTTAATTTTTTAAATATTTTCAGAACTTAAATAACTAATAATCTTTTATTAAATTTTATTTTCATTCTCTACCAGTAACGCCACCTGGTAGTCAATTTCAATCAAAATAGACAACAAAATTTAAATGTGGAATATAATTAAATAATTCTGCAGTTAAATACACAAATAAAAGCTTATTTTTTAAAAAACTTTTTAATACCACTTAATTTATTTTTTCTATTATTGAATTCGTAAAGCTTTTATATTAGATATTTACTTTTAGAACCGTGTAATAAATATTTGTGACAGTGGAGGCTCGTGGTATGCAATCTTGTGGGTGCTGCCCTTCCTGCGCATATTTAATCCTTCACTGCGCAGTAATGCATATTTGAACCACTAACATTTTTTGGCTTTTTTTCATTAACTTTAAGAAGTTTTATATTTAATGAATGAATAATAACATATTTTCTTCAAATAGGTAAGTATCTTAACAAACTATCGTTAATAAAAAAAATTTAAGCTCGAAATTTGTTTTTCAATTCTATTTTCTGTATTCCTTACTACATTTTAAAAAATTGTCATCAAAATGTCAGTATTGTACAGAAATAAAATAATTTTCTTATTAATTAACGAGAAAAAATGTTATAGTATAACAAATATAAACAGAAGTGTAAGCGAATACTATTTATTAGTATCATTAAAAATTATTTTAAATTAAAGTCCATTCTTGTTTTGTATTCAGCGAAAGAGCAAAAACATTAACCTTCATGTTTGTACGACGATTAAAAAATTTTGTATCCACTGAAATCAAAACAACTACGTGTAATCGTATCCCGATTCTTATTGTGTGCGTCAGAAAATGTTTTATTATTTTTTTAAAGTTAGAAAGCTGAGTTCAAGCTTATGTATTATGTAGTAAGGGAATTGTCAATAGAAGAAAAAAATGATTAAATTATTCTATTACATCTATCTAAAGGAAAACGGCGATAATTTAAATTGGGAATATACTTATCAATATTCCTTAAGAGATTCTGTTCCTTGAAGCGAACCGTGTTTTATTCAAAATCGAAGCTACTTAAACTATGAATCATGATCCCAAATAGAAAGGTACAGAATATTAGGGTTCACGAAAAATTTGAAAGCATATTTGTATAACGAAAAATTTCTATCGCGTATTTTATCAGCATTTATAACTAAAAATCACCAAAAAATCTTTTGGATTCCAGAAATTCCATTACTATAAAAAACTTTTTTCATTTAAATTTTTATTTATCGTTAATTATCTTTCATTTCTTTATTTCTTTTCAAAGTTTTAGCACGCAAAAAAAAGAGAAAACGTTTTAAACTACGTTTCTAACACGACGAGAACTGCCGAATTCTACAGTTCCCTTTCAGCTTAAAATTATGGTAGAGAAAGGTAGAAAAAGCCTGCACTGGGTGCATGCGCATGCGCGAAAGGCTGAATTCAGTGCTGCAAGGATCCAGTTCCCGTTTGAATGCTTACTTTCTCCTTCGCGCTTATTCTTAGGGTGGTGAAAAAATAAGATAGAGAACTTCGTTTCCTGCGTAGGTATTTTTTCGCGTTACATTTGAATATCGTAATCGTTTAATACAAAATTGCGTTAAATTGTTGATAAATTTAAATATTTAATGCGAAATAATAGAAGTTGGTTAAATTTACACCAAGGAAAAGGTTAGAGGTGCAGCAGTACCGCATTCTTTTGACACGAGCCGCCCCTGATTTGTGAGTTAAATTGATTGCAAACATTCCACTGAAAATCCGTTAAATTATGCATAAATATTAAATTTTTGCTTTAACTCTTGAGGAATTAAGGTAAGTATCTTTAGAAATTTATTCAATGTATTTCGGAAGAAAAAAATGTGTTAAACATTTTTGAAGATTTCCTTTCCTTACTTTTAATAAAATTTAATCAAAACTAAGTAGTTAGATAAAATTTAATTAACTTAATTAGTTAAGATCTTTTAATTTGAAAAAATTAAGAAACCAGATAAATTTCAATATTAGTGACTAGTTTGTGAATTAAATTTAGACAATTTGGAAGAAGACCCATCTGAATAATTGCCATTCAATTTAAAAAACAAGCATTCTCTTTGAGAAACTGGCTATATGACTCTAATTAATAGTGACATGAAGAGTTCTTCATATTAGTCTATTACAGTGGTAAATTAAAAAATGATTTTGCTCGTAATAGTCCCATTTTAAAATAAATTCTCCATAATCTTAATTGCTACTCAAATGCTAATTAGCAATATGATTTCTTCATCTGATTGCAAATAGCCATCACGAAACTCTTATAAGGATTTTAACTATCTTATTTATTACCCTTGCCATTTAAATTATTTCTAGTAATCATTCTATTTATGATATTTTTAAAATAAAACATAATCTGAATACTAAATCTTAATAACAGATATTTCATTCAGTAATAGGACTTTTATAAGGATAATATCGCACAAAACTTTTATAAGAGTTTTAACTACCATCTTATTATGTTTACTATTAAAATTTATTACAAGCTGAACAGTACATTTTATTTTTCTGACATTTCATTCAGTTTTATATGATTCATATGGAATATAAAGTACAGGTATATCTAGCTGCATATTTTCGATGAAACTCGCATCGAAAGGTGCTGTAAAATTTCATTGCTCTACT